>CAUYSK010059932.1:0-24028 GCA_963575035.1 Avahi laniger
CATTCTACAAAGTGAATTATCCCAAGAATGGAAAAACAAGCACCACATGTACTCACCATCAAATTGGTATTAACTGATCAACACATAAGTGCACATATAAGAATAACATTTATTGGATGTCAGGCAGGGGGGAGGGGGATGGGGGTAGGAGGGGATGGGTATATACATACACAAAGAGTGCAATGCGCACCATCCGAGGGATGGACATGCTTGAATCTTGGACTTGGGGGGGAGGCGGGGCAAGGGCAACATAAGCAACCTAAACATCTGTATCCCATAATATGCTGAAATAAAAAAAATTTTAAATTAATTAATTAATTAATAAAAGAGGTTTGTTAAGTGACCTTATGCAGATTGTATACCGAGATCCCCAACTTCTTTCTCTTACTTACTTCCCAGAACTCTGTCAGACAGAACTTAACCCTCCCAAGAAAATATATTTAGAAAAGTAATCAGCCAATAGAAAATATCTAAAGAAACTGGATATTAGAGTTCTTCAGAAAACCTACCTGATCACTCTACCAGAATAGGTTAAAGTCAACAATTTAATCCATTTGTTAAGAACTTTTGATCAGCTTTTTAAACTATCAATGGGAGACAGATACAAAAATCAGTCAACAAAAAGGAAAATAAAATCAACTTTTTGGAGACAGAAATTGTGTAGTTAAAAAAAAAAATTTCAATAGTCTTAGATGAATACCATGAACTGAGACACTCAATAATGAAAAGATGCCAATAATCCCATAATCAATTTATAGATCCAACATAATCCCAATCAAACTCTAAGTAGAAATTTTTTTGTAGAAGTTGACCGGCTCATCCTAAAAGTCACCTGGAAATGAAAAGTGACAAGAAATGGCAGAGGTGATCAAAGTAAGAACAGCAAAGCTCAGATGTCAACACTTCCAAACATCAAGATTCTTGCAAAGATTGTGGCAATGTGGTACTAAAGAAGGGTTGACAAATAGACCCATGGGACAGAATAAACAATTGAATAAAGAACTAAAATACAGACACACACTGAGAGCCATTCTACATGCAGTGTCATTCCGATGCAGTGAGGAAAGAATGTTCTTTTCTCCACATTTAAGAGATGTAATTGACAACCATATAGAAAAATAATAAATCTAGACTTCCTCAATCCACATGACACATATCTGTTCCAGGATTTTCTTCCTTTGGTATAGCAAAGTAAGCTCCTAACAGACTGACTCTCAAGGATAATAGCAATAAACTCTGGGAAAAAAAGAAAAATATAAAGCAACTATCCGAAGCTTCTGGAGAGTGAAAAATAGCTGGCAGATTTTGGAGAGGGTTGAATCCTGGAAGAAAGGGCTTGCATTCAGTAAATTTCTCATTTTTATAGTACTAGGTTGAGGGCAGGGCACAGGCCCAATAGGACACAGAACCACTAAAACTCTGATGGGGAAAACATTTTCTGGTGTGAACATTCAGAGGACAGCATGTAGAGCAACCACAGCCTACATAAAGTGAGAGGGGAATTCCACAAAGGAGAGCTCCTGAGAAGGTAAGCACAGTACCTTGTAGAAACTCTGTCTAACTCCCTAGTTGACCCTTGAACTGTGAATACACAGGGTAGATTATGAGCAACTCGGCTAAGAATAAAAGAGCAGAAGTGAGATGTGAGCTGGCTCCCATTAGAGATAAAAAATTGTTTGCGGTCTGAGTCTAATCAAGTTATCTACTAAAATATCACTTGGAGGTTAGCCAGTTGCCTCCATAGTCAGCTGAATTGTGAGAGGCCTTGACCCTTTTTTTTTTATATCATCATGGAGATCCTCTGATGAGAGACTGGCCACATAGAAGCATTTATGACTTGGATAGAATGTGATGACAGGCATCAAGACCACTATGACAAAAACAAGAACAATTAATAATCCTTGCAAAACTCTTTGGATCTAGGGACCTCAATTGTCCAACCTATGCCAAGAAAATAAATCAACTTCAGAAAGCCAAGTCGCTTTTTCCTTAATGTGAGGAATAGCCTACTATGCCTTGTCTGTTTCCTTGATCCAAGTACAGCAAGAAATATTAGCAATGACACAGATGCCGCTATGACTAGCCAATATGAGACCTAGAGCTACTCATGCCAACAAGTTGAGAATGCTCTGTAGTACATTTAAGGAAGAGGTGGTATTATTGTTAACTTCTCCCAGAATTAGTGATAAGTTTCTTTCAGTCTTTTCTATTTGTAAGATTCCAGCCTTGGGAACACTGCTCTGATTGTTTTTATAAAGACTGTAATCCTTCTAGATAAAGTATCTAAATAATCAAGGCTAGCCTCATTTTGGAAGTCATGTCTAAAGTGGGAAATTCTAGCCTTGGTGATCTATAGAGTCAGGTTTCAGAATAGCGTTCCTAAATTGCACTGGATGTGAGTCCAAGGGAAACAGACCAGACCTTCTGGCATAAAGGAAGTAGTAACCAGTAAGGGCACAAGGAGAAAGGAGCTATTCATGGCAGATCAGCATCAAGGCGTTACATTGGTTTGGTTACATATTTGGATCTCTATTAGTCTCTTTTAGGTGGCAAATTTTTGGCCCATCATGCAATAAAGGTTGTTGAATTCAAATTTAAATTACCTCTGATTCATCTATTGTAATAATTAGTCCTTTTCTGAAAGAAAAGGTAATTATCAATCTCAGGCATTGATTTTTAAGGTTATTTATCTGTATAGGTGCAAGTGGAAATGTCATTGGCTATAATTCCATACGGTCTTGTTTGATGTCAGAAGGTATTTTCTAGATTATCCACAAAAACCTCCTATAGCTTCATCTTTTTCCTCTTTTACTCAAAGAGTATCAGGCCAATTACTATAGAGGTTATGGTTTGTATTTCCAGGCTGGCTGCTGTAGAGGTTGTGTGTCTGAATTCCATTTTCGTATATGATCTCACCATCGTCCATTTTGATATGCAGTCTCTCAAGTTATAGACTCTATTTTCCTCTTTGGAAAATCACAATGCAGTTAATGAAATAAAATCGCTGACAGGATCTTCAACAAAGAAACTCTTTTATCACAGATAAAAGAAATGTTTTGAAAAATGTTACATTATATAAGATGCTTCTGTTAACTAGAAAGATTATCATCAATTATGAATAAATAAGTCATTTAGTAAATTGAAGTCTCATGAGTTTGGTCACATGACTCATTTTTACAACACATGACTACAACTGATAAAATCAAACCACTGAATATGCAAAACTGAAGATCCAATTTTGGATCCAATAAAGTACAGACACCCTAAAAATTCAACCATAGTATCAGGATAAACACAGTGTGTGTTTCTCTTTCTTTATTACCTCTGCTGTAATACTGTCATGTGGTATATAATTTTGAACTCAAATTGTATATTTTGAACAAAAGAATCTTAATGAAAAAAGGTACCTGAAACCATTTCATTTTTTGACTGAGTCTATCTGATTCAATATTTCCAGAAGTGTGTTCTTTAGAATACTATCACTTCAGAGTATAAATAGATGTTACATCAAAACAAGGAGGATAAGGAGAGATTCACCTAACAAACAAACAAGTTTCTAAAAAGGCAGTATGTTCATCAATGAAAAATTACTTGGTTTTTCTTTTTTCCTTTATAGATTTCTCAAAGCAGATCCATTATATCAAGGTGGATAAATATAATTTTACTTTTAGTTTATAAGTCATAAAAAGTCATTAAAGTACAATGACTAATGAAATTATTGGATAGGTCAATTGTTAATAAAGAAAGAAATGGTTGCAACAAAGCAATGAATAATTGCTTAAATAGTTTGTACAGTTTAAAAAATAAAATCACAAAGAAAACAACACCAGAGCTCTCAGGATTTTCTCAATGCAATTGTGGAATTCTGTGAAGACTTCCAGCCTCAGGGGAATGAATCACTGCGGCTTTCTGTCTTATTAGAATGACTTTCAGAGTCTGATTATGCTGAAATTCATGCATAAAGCATTGATCAAGTGATCTTTCCTTTTAAAATCTGTGGGAATACCAAATTTACATTTACACTAGATAACATTTAAGAAAAATGCATTTTGAATTTCAGGATTCAATTAATGTAGCTAAAGAAAAATGGAAAATCTTACACTCAGGAGATGGCCAAGAATAAGTAAAAAAAAAATAAATAAGAGGTTTTGAGTTAGAGTAGAAAATTAAGCACTGAAGAACAGCAGAAAACACTAAAAACAGCAACTGAATGTTATTATTATGGGAGTCAGAAGAAATTTCTCATGGAAAATTGTTCAAGTTTTATTCATGACACACTCTATTCTGCTGAAGCTTTACCCCTACGGAAAATAAATTATGCCTAGATATTAAGGGAGGGGGGGCATAAAACTATTACTGGGAAGTGGACAAGAATTATAAATTGAACTGAGCTGATGCAAACATACTCTTCTGTAGGGTATACACCCTCCTGCTGCTCTCTCTTGCATCATTCCACCTGCTCTCTTCCTTTTGTATATATATATTTTGTTGATGCTAAACCATGAAGCTTACTTCGTGAGTTTGCCTCCAGGTTAAGCATTAATAAGAGTAAAAGGAAACCGTAGGGCTCACATGCATGCCTTTGCAGCTAGCCATGGAAGGAGTTGAGGTTTGTGATCAAAGCTCTAGCTTTAATAAGACTTTCAGGAACTTAGGCAGATGCTAATGTTTATAGGAGAAAGCAGCATTCAGGTTTTTTAGGAATCCTAACTTCATCACTTCAGGTGGGAAAAGGCAATACAAATAAACCATTATTATTTTTGGCCAAATTGCTATGAATCTTGCTTGGATTGAAAAAGAACAACAATCCATTTGATAATATGAAGCCCCATGTAAATTTTAAAATATTTACTTGTATCATGAGACTTATTTTTAATTTGGGTTAAAGAGGTTTATTGCTTGTAGAGTGCTTAATTTTAAACTCTAAATGTGTGGATCCAAAATAATTTATATATTTAATATGATATCTGAGGATATATGAGGTCAATTGAAAGGTTTTTGTGGCTTTTATATTGCCAAAGCAAAAATTGACAACGTTAAACAAACAAGGAACACTTTAAGTGTACTGCCACTAGGGGCGGGAGACTAGAATACAGTCTGAATTCAACCCCTCAGAAACAAAGAGAAGGAGTGTCTTTAAATGCTGAGGTGAGCAGAGAACACAGGCCATCTGTGATTGCTAACTGGCTTTACACAAAGGAAAAGTAAACTTTTTGACAGGAAGAAGTGTTCCAACTTGGATTAAGGTGCCCACTTAAGTTAGGCTCCTACCATACAGGAACTAGAAGATGAGGAGCTCTATTTTCATTGATGATAGCATTTTGAAGGAGATGGCTCCCAGGCTTTTGAGAAAGACAGTTCTGGGTTATAAAGCTGACAAGAAGCTTTTTTAAGAAAAGATGTACATCTCAGAAAGGTATATAGAAAACTATTTTGCAATTACAAGTTTTCTAAAGTAAATGCTCTAAAGAAAAAGATCAGGGACCTCAAGACAGAAAGAACGCAATCTAAAGTTGAGTCAAGCTAAGGGAAATGTTAAGGCTGTCTTGGTCAATTCCCTCGCTTGTTAAAGGTAAACCAAGTTGCCCATTAAATAATTTAGGAAAGTTAGTCCATATAGTTTATTTTAGCAGGTTGCTATTGTTGAAGGACTAGTTGAACCATCAGCTGAGACTTGGCAATAGAAAATATTTGCTGGATAGTGCAAGCAATCAGTCATGTAGTGTGGGGAGTTCCTATAGAAATTGACAAAAAAAGAAAAGATTCATGGCTGGATCAGACTTTCAGCACAGTTTCTGAGACTCGAGGGCAGCCAGCTGAGAACATTCCTAGACATGGAGCTTGACGTGTGTTTCAGTGTTGGAGTGGAGATGGCAGTGGCAATCTGACGGATTTCCTACCTTGCAGGCTGAGTGTTTTGATGATGGCATAGAATCAGAGAGGTTCCAGTAAGATTGCCCACAGTCACGGTGATTTCCAGTAACAGATGCAGGAGTTCCGAAGGGTTTCCTAAGTGGCCCGCAAAGCAGCAGGTCCAGGCACACAGTTTGGCCACACATGATCTTCTGTGATGTAAACTTCCAGCCATCCAGCTTCAGCTCACAGGCTTCTTCAGATCCTGGTGGAAAAGGCCAGTCGTGAAACAACCTGGAGTCCCAAGAAGAATCTGCGCAGTCAGGTTTCAGTTCTCAGTGATGTCAAATCAGGAGGGTGGGAGAAAAATTAGGAAATGTTACTTTGAAGACTTATAACCAGATAGTGAAGGAAACTTCAAAAATTTAAAATTCAAAAGGGTTTGGCAAGTGTGCAGGATGACAGGACTGAGTGTAACTTACTAGGAACAAATCTATACAGTTTACGAGTAGGTGAAAAATAGCTCAAAGACAATAAATAAAACAATGTGATAACCCACAATGGTATCCTATAATTTTTTATTAAAATATAAAATTTCTTTCTGCAATTTCCCTTCTTTGATTAAAGATAATCACTCTAAGATTATTCTCAATCACAAAATAATTGTGTTCTCATTAAATTTGACTTGATTATCTATATAGGTGAAGCAGGAATGGTAATTGACTACAAAACTTTCTGGAAGTTTTCAGAAATAATCTTAAACTGGAATTTTAAAAGCCTGTTGGCTAGGAAGCTAATCCAATTGTTCATCACAAGATTTCACTGCAGTACCTGTAGATTTAGGTGAACACTCTTCTTTAGGTCACTCAAATATCCCAAGATTCTTGAGTCTTCCAGGAAGTGACCCTCTGTAAGGTCACTTACTCGTCTGTAAGGTTACTCGTCTGTAAGACTGGGAACTGTGTCAGCCAGGGGCCAGGCTAATTTTTCTAGGTGGGCTTTGTAAACATCAGCTCTGTAAAGTCAACATGATTTTCTTAAAACTGCCTGGTCATATCTGAGTCCATGCATCATTCTCAAATAGGACATTCCAGTTGAAGCCTTGGTTATATATGTTTCCAATTATATCATGTTACAAAGAGAACAGATTCTTACTGAACCTATGTAGATGAACCTAACATGAAAATAAGAATATTCATCAAGAATTTTTGAATTCAGGAGGGATCAGGCAGGGAGTAAAAAATGTTTCATTTCTGTTTACAAAAGTCGACTATATTAAGTTGTTATAATTTATAGATAGCTTAAGAGAAAAGAAGAATTCCTTATACCCACAAAATAGAACATTAAAACATCAGCAATACTCTGAACAAGAGCCATAATCATCCTCCATTAGTTCATTTTGTCCTATGTAATTAATTCTTTTCTGCCTCATCATGGGTTAGCTGTCTCATGAACCCATCAGTTTCTCCACTAGATTTATAGAAATTCTGATTCAGTCCAGGGACACAGTCTCAAAATTATTTAAATAATGCCATCAGACACTTGTGTCTCAACGTATCTGGTATAGTCCTTTCCATAGATCTTGTAAACATGCTCTTTTTTTTTTTTGAAGATAAAGCATTCTAGGGTCTAGCTTATTGCAAGTATTTTTAGTGATCCTTTAGAGTAACAAAAAACTATCTGTTGATGATGAAAGACTTAAAGTAGTCTTGGTTAAAGATCCTATGAGGAATTTATTTTTTAAAAAATACAATTAGCGAGGAAATTAGTTTTTTTGTATTTAGCTGTTTTTATAATTTTTTTTTAACTTGCATGCCTTTTGTTTCATTTCCTTGCCGAATTAACCTGGCAAGAACCTCCATTACAATGTTAAATGGAAATAATAAGAGCTTACAGTCTCTTTTTCCTGATTTTTTTTTTAGAATATATGGTTTTATTTTATTTTTTTATTTCAGAATATTATAGGGGTATAAACATTTTGGCTACATGTAATGGCTTTGCTGGAATTACGACACAACACTATACTGTTGTTTAGTTTCAGGCAAATGACAGCAGAACATGAGACACTGACAAATTTCTAGGAACCTCATACATTTATATTAATTATGTTTAATCCATACAAATTTAACTTAGGAAAGGTTAAGCATTTCTTATTTGACAATGTTTCTCATGCAATTCAACATGTCAAATAAATCAAATTATTTTTGCACCTGTCTTTTTACAAGATGAAAGAGCCTTTGTGATTTTCCAGGAGTCCTCAAAGTCCATAAAAGATCAAGAAGATTTTATTTAGAATTTTATTCAGATAAGATGAAAATGTCAAAAATTTTCAGGAGGTTTGAACACTTGCTTTAAAAGGATCATGAGTTGCTGAGGAATAATACTTGATTACCTATTTAATCAAAGTTACAATGAAAGGTTTCGAAAGTAAAGACAGGAGGTGATGTGATTGTATAAACACTTAGCCCTTTCGAAAGTGGTAAGTCTTGGAACTCTTGGATAATAATCAAGAATACAGTAATATCAACATAAAGCACAGGAAATTACTCTGATGAAACACAGAATTTGTGCCTTATAAGTGAATCACTCAAAAGATAAAGAAAAACCTTTTACAACTTTTTATTGACCAATAATCAAAGAGCAGAAAAATATTCAAAGAAAAATTTATTTTAACAGAGAGAAAATGAAACTCTAGTTGTGCATCAGTATACTATTGATTTTAAAGCTCGTTTGAAAAAATCTTATAAACAAATCCATCAAATTCATCTAGGTCAATATTTTTCTCAGGTCCACTTAATCATCTGGAAGTATGACAAGCAGGCAAAAATATTGGGCTTCTAGATAGGAAATTTGGAATCATAAAATTAAAATTCACATTTTAATATAAGTATATCCCTCCAAAAGCAAAGAGAATAGCAGTTAACGACCTCTGCTATTTATCACTGGGATCACAATGTTTCATTCCATTTGCTAGGTAAGAATTCCCTCCCTCCCTGACCAATGCTACATTCTGCCAAGAAATTTTAACTTCTGAGTTAAGTGAGTATAATCCTTTGATCAAGGGTATGGATTTATTCTTCCATGTATCTATCCCTTTTGGAAATCCAATCACTTGTTTGAACTAATTGAGCTTGTCATATGCCACTGCATATGGCCATTATTAACCACTTCCTTCTTCAAGAAGGTATCTTCTCTTAATTTTCTATTTTCCCCTCTCTCCTGGATAGGTGCCCAAATAAGAAACCTCCAAAGTCATTTGGAGGGACATTTTTCTCTCCCTTATTCTTTATATTCTATTTGTGTTATCTGTCTAATTTTCACTCCAATATGTTCTTCTCTAGTATTCTCAGAGTAGTTAAGAGTGTGGACTTTGAGGTCAGACAATCAAAATTTAAATTCTAGCTCCAATTTTTTTTTTTAGCTGTATGATCTCTTGGAAAATAATGATAATTAGAACCAGAACAGGAATATGTCTATGGCCAGGCACTATTCTAAGTACTTTACATATATCAACTAATTTAATTATCACAACAACCTATCAGATAAGTCCTACTATTGCTCTCATTTTATAGATGAGAAAATTGAGAAACAGAGAGATTTAATCATTCATCCAAGGTCACATGGATAGTAAATATTCAGCAGGATTCAAACCTAGACATTCTGACTGAAGCGTTCATGCTTTTAATAACTTTTATTTTTGCCTCTCTAGGTTTCAGTTTGGTACCTGCCATGTAGTAAACAATAGATATGAGCATTCTTATTAACACAGATGTGTGGCTTTTATCAGGCTGTCATCATTTCTTACTTTGACTATTGCATTAGTCTTTGCATTAGTTTCATTGCATGCACCCAGGTTAATCTATCTTGTATTGCTGTCAAGAACATCTTATAAAAATAAAAGTAAAAGAAAAAACACAAAGAGTGCAATGCGCACCACCCGAAGGATGGACATATTTGAAACTCAGACTTGAGGGGCGGGCAAGGGCAACATACGTAACCTAAACATCTGTACCCCCATAATATGCTGAAAAAAAAACATGTTATTTACCTGTAATTTTAATAATCTCATTTATCTACCAATAATATTCAAACAGCATGATATTCAAGGGCCTAAATCGTTTGGATCCAAAATAATTAATTTTCTTGTCCCATATTTTGTCATTCTTCTTTCCTCACTCATTCCACACTTGCCTAATCCCCAACCACACAGAATGTTTACCTGCCCAAATGGCTCTATGGATTTTTACATATGGTGTAAGCTCAACAGCGTCACCTTGCTATGCTAGACTGATGGTTGGACATCACCCAGACCCAACTTGGTTTCATTTGATAAGCATGAAGCAAGAGAGTCTCTGGGTAAAATCTGTTATTATTATATATATTGCAGGTAAGAGATGGGGAAGCCAGGCCCTTGGAGAGGACAGTGGGGTATCCTGGTCCCACACACTAGGTCTGATGCCCAAGAGATGGCAGAAAGCAGAAGCTAAAGGGGATGTTCTGCAGGCTATTTGGAGCCTGAGCCCTGCAGGTCTGGAACTTGGGGACCAAGGTGAACACCAACTTGTGGGCAGGCACTCTCCTAATTCAGAATCAAATGCAAGACAACTCCTGGGACAGAGGGAAGACAACAGGATAGCACATTATTCAGCACCTGGGGAGTGGGAGCGTGGGGGAAAGTTCTCCAGGCAGAAGGAGGTGTGTTCATGAGAGAAGCGTATGAGGTTGCTGGTTTGGAGCATATGTGAGTTACTCCAGAGATGCCAGGAACGACAGGAAAAACATGTGGCTAGTGGTCTCTGTGATGTAGAGATAAATGTTCTGCAGTTGAACTTGGGGGGATGGGATGAGCAGATGGGTCACAAACCATGAAATATCAATAATAATGCCCTTATTTGCACCCATAAATGGGATTACTATAACACTTACCTCTGTAAGTGTCATAGTAATGTAATTACTATGGTAATTATTTAAATATAGGTAAGTAATTACTATGATACTTATCTGTATCATTATTTATTTTGTGATACACTCTACAACTGATCTGGCTAGACCAACATGTTGTAACATTATGTTTAGGAATTGTTGATCTCCCATATTTGTTGCTATACTCCTGGCAGTACTTCAACAATTTTCAGATTTTCCTCTGCACTTTCTGGAAGTGGAAAGAAGGGACCTAGGACCCAGTGAAAGAGTATAAATCCTGTGTGCTGGAGAACAAATCTCAGGATTGAAAACTGATGACTAAAATGAATCTTGATTTGCATTGGTCCACTGTGAATGCTAAAAGATACCAACATCTGCAATGGTAAAATTCCAGGTCTCAAAATTAGAACCTCATACAATGCATTTTGCCTTTTCCAAGACACCCACAGAAGATTCACACTCTCACTCTATCCTCCAAATGGCCCTCAGTCACTCATCATCCAGTGCTGACTCATTCTGCCCCTGTTTGTGCTTGAACACACCATAAAGCAACTATCTCCATGCATGTCATGGTTTCCTTGAGTGACATATGTTTCTATAGTGATGCTAGAACACACACCTGGGCAGAAATTCTCAAATGCATGAAGTGACCTAGGGCTCCAGCCAGGGGCCCGGCATTTGAGCTTAGGCGCTATTTCTAGGTATCAAAGTGTCCTTAGTAGGAACTGTAAATAACTTCCTATTTCCTTTATGTTTTTGTTTAGTAGTCATGAAACATTAAAATTTAGTGGATGTGAGCTCTTAGCAGAGTGCATGTAGAAGAAGGTCCAATAAATAGATATCTTAAAATTCTAATCAGCCTGTTGCCTTCACCTCCTTATTTAAGACCTCACTGATTTTGATTTTATGTAATTGCCAATGAAAAAACAGATACTTCATTCTTTTTGTTATCTCGCTGCTATCTTGCTTATAACACTTAAGCATTACATAATTCTGAAATTAAATTATTAGATTATTCATCATTAATATCTTATCTGACAATATTCTACTTATTTGTTTCCATGAACTGTCACCAAAGATGTCAACATTAATACTAATTTTTTCATGCTTTTTGATACAAGCATCTTCTTTGGGAGACTTTAATTCTGAATGTATGACATATGTTTCAATACCGATAGAAAAGGAAACTAGCAAAGTGGAATCTACAAATCAAACTCTTTCAGTTCAAAAAGTAAAAATATAGAAAATAATTTCAAAAATTTTTTTACATGTCTTCAAAACAGTGTATTTTAAGCATTAAAAAAATAGAAATTAAAAGGTTCTTGCATCCTAGCATTTGATTAAAAGGTTCTGAAATCCTAGCATTTGATTTATAGTTGACTTGTAAAATAAAGTTTTTAATAGTTGCAGACTCTGTAATATGCAAGGAGGAATAAATATCATATATATGTGCACATATAACAATTTCCTAAATTGTAAAAATGGAGATAATATATATACATATATCTCTCCAGATTTCATTTATAGAGATTTCATGTAAATAAATTTTAAAATTAAAGAGATTTCATTGGGTTGAAAAAGAAATTCTGTTTTTAGCAAAGAAAGTGATGTTTCCTTCTACATAATAATTAGACTTGTCCAACTGATGGGCTCAATACCCAGTCAAATCACTGCTCTGTGGAGCCAGACAAGACTTTTATAATAGGAGCCAAAGCACTTAATTTATATTCCCAAGTATACTGTATACATTTAAGAGAGGCAGTGTGGTTTAGAAATGCCCACAGGAAGGATTTTTTAATTTTATTAGGAAAAAAAGAAATTTGACTTGCAAGTTTCTGGCTTGCTGTTATTGCTCCAATGTATAAACAAATCACTTTAAATAATTCCTAAATCATGTGGCATTCTGTTCGTATTGGTAAAGGTTTTCTAGAGAAACAGAACCAGTGGGATATACAGAGATATATAGAAAGAAAATTTTAAGAGACACTAACTTACACAAATATGGAAACTGAGAAGTTCCAAGATCTGACACAAGATAAGAAGCTTGGGCTGGAATATGAATGAAATGAATCACAATTCATTTTCCCATTAATATTAATGTATCTCAGTTGTCAACTAGAATATGTCTGTTATTCTCACTATATAATTTCTATCAGTGTTTCTCACTATGCCAGTGATTTCTTCATCAAGAAAGTCTTGCTTTTATAAAAAAACAAAAAAAAGGTGCCAGTTGAATGAGTTTGGACATAAGCATGCACCCATAATACCATCACTACAACCAAAGCACTAAGCGTACCCATTGCCTCCAAAAATTTTCTTGTGTTCTTTGGGGGGAGGTGCGCATTTGGGGGTTTTAGTTTGGGGTGTTTTTTTAGTAAGAACACATTAAATGTGTGCAATTTTTTATGTATCAATGTTATTAATAAAAAATGACAAAAATAAAAATAAATAAATAAAATGTCAGCTGAATTCTACAGTGTGCTACCTGATACGGTCTGTTTACTTCCCAATGTAGACTTCTATCTTGGCAGAGACCACGAGCAAGCAGTTCATGTTCCAGCGGGGTCTGCAGGGTACCCGTTGAGTAGGACTATTCCAGACCTGTGGGGTTTGAACTCATAGCCTGACATCTCAGTTTAAGCAGAGCCCAAGCTGGACTCCAAGAATATGAACGTTTGTGTGAAATATTCAGGGTGTCTTTAATCCCTTAGATGTATTCTTTCAATCAATAAAAAAACTATTAAGTATACATAATATACCAGGCACTATAATAGAAGGTGGGAAGATTTACAAAATCAGTTCCCCTGCCCAGTTCAATAAGTTTGATATATGAATGGAGATAAAAATTAATGCAAATAAAATTAACAATAATTGAGCACTAACGGTAGAGACCAAATAAGTGATGTAGACCAATAAATCAGCTGAGGAAGGGAAATTTGGAGTGATCTGCCAGGGCATCATGGCAGAGAGAAAATATAAGTAGGTCCTGTAATCATACATGGTCCAAGAAGAATGCAGGACAGAAAAATCATCATATTCCTAGGAAAATGAGGGAAAGGAATCAAGTGGAGTGAAGAATTTGAAGGGCAGAGAGAAAGAAGTAGACTAGGAAGGTAGACTTTCCCTCACGGAAGTGAGGCACAGATGCTTACTAAGCATACTGAGTTTCTTGAAAGAAATCTTTTTATTGCTGAAGCCTGACTGTCTAAGTAAGCAGAGACTTGGTTACGGACACTGTTTTTCATTTTTAGTAGGGCAGCGGTGTACTTTTTTGCATAATTCTGACTTTGCATGAATTGTCATGAATACTCTGCAGGTTTAGTTTTAGTTCAGGTTTAGGTATTAAGAATAGGATATTTTATGTAATATAAATAACTTCTAGAAAATCCTATCCTGATAAATAACGGCTCTATTCACAGCCTTAAAAAGTATCTGATATTGGATTTAGGCTTAAATCAAAATGAATTTGCCTGGTAAACCTTTAGTATGCAGTATTCTGGGATACATTCCAGGGATAATCAGTTTGCAATATATTCTCCAAATTTTATGTGGTGGATTTATATTGAGAAACTCCCTAAACTATATACATTTGTTATAGGAAAGAAAATACAACACTTAACTTACTAAGGGCAAGTAATTTTTTAAGATTGAGTATACATTTTCCTTTCTGTTGAGCCTGTTTCTTATACTTTATTTTTTACAAGTAAATTTTTTGTTTTTATTTATTTTTACAAAATGCTAAACATATGAATCCACTAGTGAGAGACAATGGGTAAATGTGCAATTTGCTGCTTTCTTTCCATTTCAAAACTCGAAGGCCTGTTTTTGTCTTAATTCATAAGGGACCCATTCAGGGACTATCTAAACTGCCTGTTATACCTATATCTCCATGAGGTTTGTATAGAGTCGGATAAACCTATAATTCTCCATATTTAAACCTTTGTGACTCACAATCATTTATTTAAAAGATTTAATAACCTAGTTTATTTCATGAAAAGGAGAAAACATCTGCCACAAAACCCATTATCACATCAATAATTTCACTCGCTTTTAGTAAGTGGTTAAGATGAAATCAATATGGGATGTATTTGACCGCAAAAACAATAACTATGTGAAGTAACGCGTATGTCAATTAGCTAGGTGTGGCCATTCCACAATGTATATATACTTCAAAACATGCTGTACATGGTAAATACGTACAATTTTATCTGTAAATTATAAAAAAGTATTGGCTATGTTTGAATTTGAGCTTAAAATATAAATTAACATTTGCCTAACATTTTCAAATGAATTTGCACATCTTTCCCACTAGCATTTATTTTCACATTAGCTGGTTCTCATTCCCAGATACACCCTTGTGTAACTGGGATTAACTCCAAACTAAGGCTGAGGAATTTTTTCAAGAGAGCTACAGACACTCAAGCAGGACGAGAAGGCTTTGAGAAACCCTCATCCCAAATCATCACACAGAACAGGGTGAAGACATCTGGCCAGAGTTACAGGTAACGTGATAATGAGGAGTCTGAAGGGTCAGGTTGAGGAGAGGGAAGCTTTTCAGGGGAAAACATAAAGAAAGGGGAGAAAAGAGAACTGCACAACAAATTAAACTCCAGGACTCTGAATGCAGAAAGGAGAGAAGACCTGCCAGTTGCTGTTTGAGGAGCTGACAGGATTGGACAAAGGAGTCAGGACTGTCGGGGTCAGTGAGCTGAGTCTGCTCCATGGCGGGGACTGCTCTTCAAGCTGATCCTGATAGCCAGATCTCTCACAGTGGCCGTCAGATAAAGCTATTTGTGCAGTCAGAGGCACTCATCCGTGAGGTTTTCCGTTTGCATGTGCATGCACATGTGTAATCTCTCCTAAAGAAAGGACTTACTGTCTAAATCCCATCCTTTTCAGCGCCGTTCCATTAGTGAAGTTCAGAAACACAAAAAAGGGATCCAATAGTTTCCTTGAGGTCAAAATGTGGAAGGAAAGCTTTTCTAATTTAGTGTTCTAGGTAAAAGCTTCCATAAAACTTATGACACTGTCTTTCTTTCTACTATTTTTGCTGTCAATTATGAGTTTCGCTTTGCCTGCAGAGAAATTTTTCATAAGCAGTTGCTTTCCTGTGAGATGGAATAACACATTTGACAGCATTCTCTGTGCCCTATCGTTAATTTATTTTATTCACTGCAGTTGCACAGATTAACCCCCATGAGGCATTTGTAGACTCTCATAGAATTCAATTTGAATTCAGCCTTAATTAATGTGCCATTAAGCATGTTTTTTTCTGACACTGCATGATATTAAATCCTTTTAAACTTTTAGTTGTTCTTAGTAATTTACACTGTTTGAAAATAATATATAATACGTAGCAAGCAGAAGTCAAATCTACAGCTGATTTAACTCAATGTATTCCAAATCACAATTCATTTTCCCAATAATACATCAGAGTTGTCAACTAGAAGGTGTCTGTTGCCCTTATTATTAACAGAATTTCTATCACAGTGTTTGTCACTAGACTTCATAGAAAACACTTTCTGACATGTTCAAGTCTCATTCATTGTGAGAGAGATCTTGCTATGTGTGAAAATAAAACTAGATAACCTAGAAATCCTACTGTAGCAAAGAAGTTGGAATAAGAATATATCCAATTATTTGTTCTTAGGACGAGAAAGAAAATGAGCATAATAGAGTTGATAAACGGCTTTCTTATGTTTAACCAGGGTCTAGTATTTTTGTGTTCTATAAATCACCCAATCATTAAATTCAAATAATCTATATCAGGCATTAATTTGTAGTGGTTTTTTCATGAAGGTCAATTTTCACTGAATATTTATGGCATGTGTTCATGCTGTTGTCCAGGAAATCAGTAATAAAAACAAGTCATTTTATCTCTGTACTGTGTGAGAAGCAGCACTCAACTAGGTGATACTGACTCCTACATTCAAAGAATATATGCATGCCCACACCTGAGTCTGAGTGCAAGCAGATAGTGGTGGCAGCATAATATGAAGAACACCTGTTTAAGCAACTTCTGTTTCATTCCCACTCAAAACGGAAAAGAAGGAAAAACAGTCTTTAAAAAAACATTTTGTCTTTTCTTTCTCAAATAGAGCAAATCATCTTTCTTTTTAAAATGACCTTCCATTTTATAGGCACATAAAACCACAACTGTCACAGCTAAAATTTATCAAACAAGTTAAGTTTAGAACTAAATGCAAAGTATTCAGTGTTCCATAGGTGAGGCTATCAAAGATATCTCAGGTATCTATAATTCTTTCTGTGACAAAGGAAAGAAGAGATGCTGCAGCAAATGTGGAGGAATTGTCACTGAAATTGGTTTACCTGAGCCACCTTACTAAATGTAAATTATGCCATACTAGAGCTCATTATTGTTATTAGTTAATCAATGGTACATCAATATATTTCATTATAAACACAATTGACAAAATAATCCCTCTAAGATATCACATTTGAATACAATGATTAAAATTTTGATGTGATTTCATGTACTTCTCCATTACTAAAAATTACAGGAGATTCTATCAAAATGTACAATTTTTATGTTTAAGCCACCATTACATTTAAAATAGGAGACAACTTTGTGACATTTCACATTATAGAACCTCCAAGATTGATGTTTAAAAGATCAAGTAAATACCCTGAATTGTTTTCATGTCTCAAGCTGATCACTACTTACCAGAGTCCTGTAAGCAGCAGTCTTTATAAAAGAAAAGAAAACGGGAAGAAAAGCAGGAATTGTTTTTAGGTCATCCCCGGATGCTTTTGCATTCAGAGCCTGGAGTAATTAAATGAGAACCACAATTTGAGAATCACAGGAAGAAAGAAAAATGTCCTGATGGGAATTCTGATTAGTCCCAGCTTCAGTTTCTGCCCCAAGGTCAGTGCAGTAGGATCTATCTGAGCTGGTCGGTGGGATGAAGGGTGCAACCAGACTGGATGCCAGGTCTCATTAGTGGATTCGGCCTCTCAGTGTGTCTAGACTGGTCAAAGTGTGTGAGCTGGAAGTGCATTCAGCGCAGTGAGTGTGTCTGTGCTGACCATGTATCCGGATCCTCAGTTCAAGCAATCCCTGAGTCCATGTTTGTATCTCATTATCGGATGCTTGGGTAGCCATTGCTGGAATTTTACCTGCAAATCATGACCTGCAAAATCTTGAAGGGAAATCTCTAAGATTGTACTGTATACAGGTAACTGTAAAGGTGGTAGTACAACATGATAACCCTTCCTCACCAGAGCACAGCCCTGGAAGCCTGACTGCAGACAAGAGAATTCTAAGTTCAACACACCGTGGATCTGATGTAAAATTGTAATTATTTTGAACCCAGATGAAGAGAGGAAAAAGGAGCAGCAGCAGTTTACTCTCTAACTTTGTCAGCTAATGAAAGATACTGCCATTTTGTTTATAAAGTTACAAAACAAAGACATCGATTCTTGCCAGGGTTTCCCTTACTTGCCCCTCCAGACTGCAAGTTCTTCAACAGCTGCGTGAGAGATTACTGTGCCTCACACAAACTTTCCTCATCCTTGTCCTTGAGAAAGACAACTTTCATCCTGAAACAATGTCAGTGGAACCTATGCCTTGAGCAAGTGTCTTTACTGAATTTCAAAGACCTTGGGGGTGAAAAGTGTTTCTGTCCCTTCAAAGGCTTGGACGGCAGGTCTACTGAACGATGCTGGCATTGGCTGGCGCAGCTTTCATCTGTCGGCTGAATTCACAGTCCCAAGTAGCACGGGATTATCTCTATTGGCCAGACAGCAATACAACTGATGGAGGAATAATTACATACATTGCCTTATTTTAAACTTGTCTAGGCATTCAGCTACATAAACTATTCCTTTTCACTTAGCCCTACATGACAAATGGACTGGTGAAAATACAAGTGAACACTAAAGAAATTCCTGTAGGGAATTGAATTTGTGGCTCAACCGAAATAGGTAACCACTTCTATTTAGGAGGTTTATAAAGAGATATCAGATGGCATTGTGATGTATGCTCTTTAGGATGACCTTTGGCAGTTTACAGTGGGTCCTAAGGCATTTGAGTGTGACATTAATGGGTATTGCTTTCTTGTGAATTTTTCTGTTAACACTCCCTGTGAGTCAGTGGAATCAAGAGGTCAGTTTCTTATTTAATAGATTTTTTGTGCACATTTATTTCACCTAGCACAGCAGGACCATCAAACAATGACTTTGGGTGGGGAGGAGGGGGGATATTTTAATGCCAAATATTTAAAAATAATAATACATACTTTGCAACTGACCTTGAGCAAGACCTACTGAGGTACTTGTCATTTTGTATTAAGGCATGTAATTTGGATTCAATTAAAGCAATTTCAACTAACATATATTAGAAAAGGTTGTTATTTTCTCCAAAGTGGCTGTCTGATCCTACTTTATTGCAGTATATTGATGCAGATTAATGTAAATAGAACTGGAAAAAAAACTTAGGTAAATACAAACTACTCTTGAGAATCATAATTTTAGCCTTTTCCAGAATAAACATAAAGTTATGTGCAGAATTATTAAATATAACTTATTAGAGTTGTTTTCTATATCTTCCTTCAGATTTTTTAGGGCTATCATGTTAGTTATAAATGTCTCAAACTTCAAAAATTAAATATATTAACATTTCAATAGAAGATTCGCTTCTTGATCCATAATTAATCTAAAATTAGCCATATTCTTTTTTAATGCTTCCAAGTTTCTATGAGGTGACCTAAATTATGTATATTATAAATACAACCATCCTTTCCCCGGTCATCTTTTACAATAGCTTTGCTAAGCATTTTGCAAAGCAACATAACTCCTGCCATTCAAGACATTGGATGTCTAAAATTCTATACAAGATTCACCCGCACTCAAAAGGAGAGGGAGGAGGAGAAAAGCAAGAGGTTGTGTGAAATTATTCTATAAAGTAAAAGGCAAATGATATGATCATTTTAAGATAGCCACTATTCAAGTTTCCATGATATTATTTCTCCTTGTGGAAATGTAAAAGAAACCAAAATGGGTAAGGGAGTCCTTTAGAGAACAGAAAAGAAACTGAAGGTCTTAAAGGAAGAATAAAATAAAAATTAAAAAGGAATAGAAATGGCTAAATCAGTCTAATTAACATATGCATTACCTCACATACTTTTTCTACATGTGAATTTTTTGTGGTGAGAACATTTAAACTTCACTTAGAAATTTGCGAGAATACAACACATTGCACATTGCTATTAATTATAGCGTCTATGTTGTAGAATAGATCTCTTAAACTTATTCTTTCTATCTAACTGAAATTTTGTATTCTTTGACCAGTATCTCCCCACCCCCTGAGCCCCTGGTAACCACCATTCTACCCTCTACTTCTATGAGTTCGACTTTTTTGGATTCCACATCTGAGTGAGATTGTGTGATATTTGTCTTTCTATGCTTGGCTTATGTCACTTAGCATAATGTCCTCCCCCTTCATCCATGCTGTCACAAATGACAGGATTTTCTTTTCTTTTGAGGCTGAATTGTATTCCATTATGTATATAGACCACATTTTCTTTATCCATTCATATGTCAATGGGCACTTATCCATTACATAATGTATATATATTTCAAAACATAGTGTTGTACATGATAAACATATACAATTTTTATTTGGAAGCTTAAAAATAAATAAATAATGAGTTTTTAAAAAGAAAGATGGACATATTCCTAAGAATTTAAAATACAGCACATTTATATGTCAATAAAAAATTTACTAACATAGGAAAGTAAATGAAAGAGATAGGTGAAAAGGAAGAAAAAAGCAGAAAATTTGCCTTATAAGAGCAGTTGTGAAACACTCTTACTGTGATACTTCTGATTTTCCTGACTTCTTGTCTGCTTTCACATTCAGGTACCAAGTAAGTGGATTTAGGCTTATCTGCATGTTGTGCAGAAATAATGAAGAACGACTAGAGATTAGATAATTTAGGAATTGTGACTAGAAATAACTGCAGTGATAATGTGATAATACGAACATTAAAATCCTTTTAGAGGAGATGAAACATTTGCTTATCATTCATGGAGGTGTGTCCCAGGGTCTAGCCTCAGTTTAACATGCATAAATAAAAAGGGAAGAATACAGTTCAACAAACTTTCAACAGATTAAATTCAAACATAGGAAAATTTCATTTGAATACAGATTTAACCACATAGATAGCCGATTTATGTCTCCTACCTACTATTCATCATAAGTTTCACACTGTAGTCTGTAGAGCAGGTGTCATGCTCTACATGCCAGCACTGTGACCACACTACACATGCAATACCAGTAACATGGGAATCAGTAACAACCAAAGTACAATTCTGCTGCTGTTACACATGCAGGAATACTTATGAAATAAGACCATAGATTTCTAAATTTGCTCTTTATTTTCAGTTTGTGAAATCAGAGTGGCTGCCTTAAGTCACAATTTATATACACCTTATATGATTTTTTTCAACTACATCTACTGCATTTAGTATTTGGTAAACATATCTCAAGGAGTTCTATGGAAAACATGCTTCTGTTGTGATTATAATAGAAATTTTTTGAAAAAAGTTGTTGTAGCCACATAAATATAAACATGCTCCCTACTTCATTGGGAAATTTACTCTAAGGACTCTCTTTTAATTTATTTTGTCAAAAATGTGAACAAGATTATCAAAAGTGAACATGATTATTAAAATTTAACAGTATAGAAAGCCTTATAATAAAATTCATACGCTACCTCAATGTCCCCCAACCCACACCTACTCACAATAGGCAACCGTTTTAATGACCTCTGTTGTTATTTCTTCTAGTGTGGTCACCTTAATATTTGTAAATATTCTCATGCTACTTTTATATTCATCAATGTTATACAACTTCTACTGTCTTCCTACTCTAAAATACAAGATTCACATCAATTTTGTTCTGCTACCTAACCTCCACCATCCTTACACTATTGTTACATCACCTTTTAAATTTCTTCAATGTTTAACATTGTATCATTAAACTATATGATTAAAACTCCACTTCTTCTATTAACTATATATGTAGTATCTCTTATTTTCCATTGCATTTGGTTTTATAATAAGGTATCCTTAGCTACTTAATATTCAAAAGGGAGTTAGAAAAGATGTTTATCACACTCACTTGTAAAAGGATTGTCCTTTCTGCTAAGATTTTTTTTTACGCCCATAACTGTCAGATGTCAGAGGCAGTCAGCAGATAATCATATTTTAATTCCTAAATTAGCACTTTTGAGCCTCCTAACTAATACAGGTCCTTCATGGTGGGGTTATTTTCTCCAAAACGAGTCTGAACTTTTTATGCGCCATGTACATAACTGAGTTTACCTCATAGGTCCCTAGCCACCAGTACACTCGTCATCTACGTTTTGGCAATTGCATTTTTAGAATTCCTTATGCTCTAGCTCCAGCTAGGACTGGTTTCTTTCTGTGCCTGTTCCCCAAGGGTCATCTTAGATCTTACAATTTTATTTTCTTCTGGATTAGATGCACTGTTTCCTGGATTTTATGCTTTCCTCTTTTTAGTTTACACCCACATTTTGTTGGTGCACATTCCCTAACAGCTCCTCAAGAAAACGTATGAGGTAAATAATTTTTCTGAAGGTTATGTGTCCTAAAATATCTGGGAATATAAATCTCTGATAAAGATCATTTCCTCTCAAAAGCTCCATGACATTGGTCTGGGCAGAGATTTCTTAGATATGACCCCAAAAACACAGGCAAGGGAAACAAAAATAGACAAATGGGATTGCATCAAACTGAAAAGGTTCTGCACAGCAAAGGAAACAATAGAGTGAAGAGAAAACCCACAGATTGGAAGGAAATATTTCAAATTATACATAGATAAGAGGCCAATATCCTAAATATGTAAGGAACTCAAACAACTCAATAGCAAGAAAACAAATAACCCTATTAAAAAATGGGCAAAAGACTTGAAAAAAAATTTCTCAAAAGAAGACATACAAATGGCCAACAGATATATGAAAAAATACTCAACATCTCCAATCATCAGAGAAATGAAAACTAAAATCACAATGAAATATCACCCACACCTGTTAGATTGGCTATTATAAAAAAGATGAAAGATAACAAGTATTGGTGAGGTTCTGGAGAAAAGGGAACACTTATAAGCTGTTGGTGGGAATGTAAATTAGTACAACCACTACGGAAAACATATGGAAATTTCTTAAGGAAACTACAAATGGAACAACCATATGATTCAGCAGTTCCACTATTGGACATTTATGCAAAGGAATTGAAATCAGTATGTGTAAGAGATATATGCATTTCTACGTTCACTGCAGAATTATTCATGATAGCCAAGATATAGAAGCAACCTAAGTGTTCATCAACAGATGAATGGATTTTTAAAATGTGATACATATACACAATGAAATACTATTCAGCCTGAAAAAACAAGAAATTCTGTCATTTGAAACAACATAGATGAACTGACAGGACATTGTGTTAAATGAAATAAGCCAGGCACAGAAAGACAAACACTATAAGATCTCGCTTATATGTAGAATCTCAGAATATGGAACCTATAGAAGTGGAGAATAAAATGGTGGTTACCAGGGACTGGGAAGCAGAGAGTGGTGGATGGGAGAAAGGGGAGATATCGGTCAATGGCAATAAAGTGACAGTTAGAGAGAAGGAATAAATGCTGGTGTTCCACGGCACAGTAAGGTGACTACAGTTAATAATAATGTATTGTACATTTCAAAATAGCCGTACGGGAGAATTTTAAATGTTCTCACCACAAAGAAATGATAAATATTTGAGGTGATGGATATATGCTAATTAGCCTGATTTGATCATCCCACAATATATATACATGTATTAAAACATTATATTGTACCCCATATAATGATTATTTGTCAATCAGAAATAAAATAGAACTTAAAAAATAAAAGAAAATAAAAACTATTTTCTCTCAGAAGGGGACATTCGTGAGCCTGCCAGAATCCTATCACCATGACCCTCTTTTCATCCTGCCCCTTCTGTGCACCCTCTCTGGACTGCAGCTTCCTTTGCCTTGTTACATCAGTTTCTCCTCTCATATTTGATTTTCTTCTTCAAAATTTGTTGAAATGTTACCTCTCTCATTTTCTTGTCCTGTGGCTCCACATCTTTTCACTCTTTTCCAATAATGTCAATGAGCATTTGGAAAAGAGAGGAAAAAAATGAGTCTTCTCTCCATCATATTATTCAACTTGACTTTTTTTATTAC
>CAUYSK010059934.1:0-25679 GCA_963575035.1 Avahi laniger
AAGGTGTCAGCAGATTTGGTGTCTGGTGAAGGTTTGCTCCCTGCTTCAAAGATGGCAACTTATTGCTGCATCCTTACAAGGTGGAAGGGCAAGGGTTCTCTCAAGCCTCTTTCATGAAGGGACAAATCCTATTCATGAGGATGGGGCCCTAATGACCTAATCACCTCCCCAAAGCTCTCCCTCTTAATAACACTATTTTGCAGGTTAGGCTTCAACATGAATTTGGGGAGAACACAAACATTCAAACCGTAGCAGGAGCTTACCTTGTGCCAAAGCCCTCTGGGTTTGGATGGTCTAACATTATTGTCCAGATTGGTTTCCACTTAGAGACCATGCGGACTGAATGGAAAAGATCCTCACCAAGCTCCAGCAAGTCTTTCAGTGATCCTTTTGGGTTTATGGAAATCAATCTGATTCTCTGTTGTGGACCACGTTGGGCTGGAGGAAGCTCACTAAAGTTGTGCAAGGCCTCAACTACCTAGACACACCACACAATCATTTCCAATCTAGGAGACAGCGAGGAATGGCATTCCTCTGCTCTTAAAACTGGCACATGTAACTGGGGTTTTGCTGCTCCCAGGAACTTGCCCTAGGAGGTTGGACCTAGGCCTCTTTCTCTAAGTGCTACCAATATTTTTGTCCTTTTTTCCCTCCCCACAGCCAGGAGAATCATTTCCCAGACGGTGAGTAGGAAAGCCTTGCTCTCACTCATCACATGTGCCCTTAAATCTTTGAGATCTAAAATATCAATCTTTTCCAGGTCTCTAAGGAGCTAGACTTTTGAAACTCAAAAGAATATGCTTTCCTCTGCTTTCTTATATATTGCACCTTTTCTTAAGGCAATGAACATTAAATGGCCTAGTAGTTCAAATATGGGATAAAGAATAGGGAGAAAGAAAATAAACGGAAAAAGCTCTGGTTAATGTCAGTTGCATGTCCTTCACACAGAATACAAATTACACGAGGGCTAGAATCACATCTGCCTTGCATTGTATCCCTAGTACTTAGCATCTGGCATCTAATGACACTCGGTAAGTGTTTAAGTGAATAAATGAATACAAGACAATGAGAGCTAAAGTAGAAACTAAGTCGTAGTTACATGAACAGCACATTAAACATTTGGCAAATACATACTGAATGCCTACTATGTGACAGACTGGAAGAGCCTGAGGATACGATAGTGAACAAGGACAAAATCCCCACCCTCAGGGAGCTGATTTCCATTATTACTTCCATTATTGAGGAAGACAACAAACAAAACAAAATCAAGACAAATTAATAAATAATTTAAAGGCAATCAACAGGGTGAAGTGATATAGAGAATAACTTGGTGATGGGGCAGCAGAGCTATTGACCTGATTCCCCTTTCGCTCAAACCAACCCCACACCCAAGGGTAAAAACTGAGCTTTTGGGGAGAAGATAGACAGAAGCAGTGTAAGTTTAAATGTCAAAAGTCACATGAAGAACGCAAACACAGAATTGTAGTTGATGCCGACAGAATCACATGCAGGCACAGTGATATTACAATGTGGATAGCTGTGGTTAAAACACCTTGGGTATTTCATTTCTGAAGTTAAGCTCCACAGACATATTTTGTTTAAAGTTCTTTTCCTCTTCTCAAAAGTTATATGCAATAGAGTTGCTTTAATGTTAGTTCAGTTCTTTCTGTATATGTAGCATTGAAATGTCAAGTGTGTTGACCCTTCAAGAAGTTGCATTTCACTTAACAGAGAAAATAAAAATGTCCCATTTCTCCCTAGAAAACGGATAACATTTTCTAATTGTGCAAACACTTTATGAAAGTATCATTTGACTCTATATTTTGACAGCTGCTTTGCATTTATTATTGGAGAGGCTCTTCAGACGGCATGTTCCTTTTTTTCTTTTCTAGTCAAAGGGTGTTAATATTATTTTGGAATTTTTCATATTTAAGAATGATAAAGGGCCTCTCTTCAGGGGTTCTTAATAAACAAACCCCTAACTTCTAGCCCATTTCATGGAAAAATGAAAGGTTTTTGAAAAAAAAGAAAGATGATTTTAGATTATGAGCTCCTTGTTTTGTGAATCAGTACTATTTAGCATAGTAACATAAAAACTTTGCATTTATTCTGATATTTAGTAGGTGCTCAGGAAATGTTTGGTGAGTTGAACTGGTTTGGAAAGAGGCAGGGGATTGTTATCCTCATTATATGGATGGGGAAACCGAGGCCCAAAGAACTTGTAGGTGCATTTGTATTGTGCTTTCTAGCCAACTTAGCACATTTAAAAGTTGGTTCTCACCACCATTATATGTAAAGTAGGAAAACAGAAGAGTAGTGACATGTTTGACAGATGTATGATGAATTAGTCACTACTAGACTTCCCTATATACAGTGAATTAATCTCTGCTGCTGAAGGAAATCTAAAACCTAATGATTAAAAAAATTTAGGTTCTTAGACAACGGTGGGATTGAAGATTATTCTTTTAAGGACAAAAAACAACCAGAAAATCTATTGGCAATCTTTGGACTAAAAAATGTTCTATCATATACAGAAAAAAAGGCTCTCTGACACTATTGGCGGTGGTATAAGTTGGTCCTACTTTTATGAAGGATTTATGAATATCTACCAAAATTAAAATGCACATAACTTTGACCTAGCTTTGACCCAGCAATTTAACTTTATGAATATATTCATACTGTAGACATACTGGCACGAGAGTGTAGAGATACATGAGGAAAAGGATTTAATGGATATATGAATGTTCACTGCGACATTGTTAGTAAGAGAAGAAAACGTGAAATGCTCAAATGTTCATCAGTAAATTGCTGGTTACACAAATTATAGGTTATCTGGGCAGTGATATTTTATGTAGACATCTAAAATATATTAATCTATGTATTGACATGAAAAGATTACCACAATAAAACAAGTCAAAAGTAAGATGCTTAACAGCATGATAAAATACTCAACAAAGTATTAGTAACAGCTACCTCTAGAAAATGAAGTGGGCTATTTTTTTTCACTTTATTCATTTGCATAGTACTTGATTTTTTAATGAAAATGGAGTCTTTTAAAATTCAAAAATTAAAAAGAAGCTATTTAGTTCTGGCCATATGAGAACTTTGCTGTTCTTGTTTTTATTAATAAAATCAAGGGTAAGTGGAACCCAGGAAATGGTTAGCTATTGCCCCCCTGCACCACAGTGCCTAGCACGGTGCCTGCCACATTGTTGGTGCTCAATCAGTATTATGAGGGAATGAGTAAGGATGGCTAACCCTGGTCGCTCTTTAGTAAAGTGAGATGGAGAGACATAAGAACTTGCAGGTTTTCTAATCCTCAAATCTGAGTCAGTGAGTCAACGAAGAAGTGTTTACGATGACCGCATTGACAGGGCTGATTTGTGCTAAAGAAGGACAGGCTACATAAAGGTCAATTCACCAAAACATAGTTTGAGGGTTCTATTTGCATTGGAAAGTATTCTGACTGAGCACTCCCCGCCATGTTTCTTTAAGTGTCTCTTAAGCCGTTTACCTGTTGGTCTAGAGGTCACGGAAGCATAAGGAGGGAATTTCAGAGTGCTCGCTGGTCTCGTCATTTCAGACCGACCAGCTGGACCTCCTTAGGAACATTCCCATCGTGAGTTCAGATTGATCAAAACCTGCTAGGACAGTGCTTCCATTTTCTCCTGGGAAATTCTTTACCCATCAGCTCTAACCACCACAAAGTTCCTTATGGCACTAAACTAGAACCAGTCTCTTTATAAAATTGACCTGAGGACTATGAATCTAAGCAGCTCTGCTCAGTGGTTTAGACAACAGGCTTTGGAATCAGAGACCTGCTTTGAACAGTGGCTTGTACATGCAGGTGCTGTGTGACTCTCAGGCAAAGATTACTAACTTTTTTTGAACCTAAGTTTATTCTTTTCAAAATGGGGATAATTGTAGCTTCTGCCTAATGGAGCAATTTTAGGGAGATGAGGAAATAATATATACAAACTCTTCATCAAAATGTATGGCATAAAATGCTTAATAAATAACATCATTGCAATTGTAGGTATCTGACAGAAACAGGAAGAAAAGTGGTGCAAAACAGTAGTTAAAAGATGAGGTGTCTCTGTCAGTGGACCGTATGCCTGAGGACCTTGATCTCGAGTCACTCAAGCATCTCCTTTGATTTTCCTTGCTAGAAAAATACTCAAAGTAGGTGGAGGAAAATTTCATACCATTAATTTTGGCAACAAAGAAAAAGTCTGACTTTCACAACTATAGATACTAGCTTATAAAAGTATTCCAGGTGTTTGAGAATCCACTTACTTCTGGGGGATGCAAGGAAACAGCCTCTTCTGTGGCTACTCTCAAAATTTGTCTTCCTGAAGCTTCCTAATATTCAAGTAGCTGTCAGGAGAAACACAAGTCCTCTCTAGCCATTCTGAAACTTTTCTCAGGGCTAATGACTACCTATCCATATGGATTTGACTTTATATTATTACTCAAGAAATAAATCATAAATCCTAGCTATAGTCAGGAATGTATGGGTGAGTACAATGTATACACATATTCATCATATATATTTGTATTATACCATATGAAATTCAGTAGACCAGGAGACTCAGGATCTAAGTCTAATCTTGATCCAGCCATTAACTCACTGTCTGGATTCCTATACATACTCATGTATAAAATGGTTACAATTGATGATTCTTACACTGTATTCTAGGAGCTCTAAGTTTGCACAGCAGTGTTGCGGGCTGCTTTAGTTGGGCTCCAGGCCTCCATCTTATCTCAAGTAGAGAAATAATATTTAAAAAGACACTTCTCTTTTCATCAACTCCTCTCAAAGGCTCCTTCTGGCAAGGGCAACCTAAGCAGGGCAAACTACTCCCTTCAGTTTAGAAAAACATGAGCTGCTAAAAGAAGCTGGTTGAAACAACATGACAAGGCAGTGCTCCTACCTGGTGAGGGTTTGGGGGTACAGAAGGAGGAGGGTTTATAGGAGAAGAACAGTGGGGTTATGGAGGGGCCATGTTTGAGTGAAGAAGTGCCTTCTGAATCTCTGTGGAATGCACAGCTGCAGAGCCAGCTGCATCAACAGAACCATGGTGCCCTGCATGTTGGGCTGTGACCTCCCTCTGTGGGAACAGCAGGGTGCTGGGGAAGGGGACTGGACTCGCAATCAGAAGACTCAGGTGTGAGTCTCAGTCCCAGGACAGGGTGCTTCATCTCTCTGAATTGCTATTTCCCCAACTGAAAAACAAGAATAAAAATACGCACTAGATCAGCCTCACAGGCATGTCGTACGGTTTAAATAAAATGAGGCCTGAAAAGCATTTTGTAAATTAGAAAGCCCCTAGAGATGTAAGATGTATTTGGTAGCCCATAAGATAGAGGTCTAAATGTTGCCCTTAAACCCCAAAACACTTGCTAAGATCACTTTCCTAAAATATGAATATAAAAGTTTAGTAAATTATCAAATAAGTGAAGTGTTTCACTATGTTCACATAATTTTTCAATATATCAATTATAAAAACCATCATTGATACCACATGAAGAACTACATATAAAATTACAAAGATATAATTATATATGAAAAAGTATATAATAAAATCAAATTATATGTGATTTCAAAAAATATGACTAGATTATTTTTAAAGAACTACTGTAGTGGTAATTGCTCTTTTAAATGTATACAGTAATATCAAAGTTTTATAAAAATACCCTAAATCCAGAGTCTATTTCACACTTTAAGTAGTGCACGTTGTACTCCTATTTTAGACTGTTGCAACTCAGAGTTGGGTGTCATATGTCTCTGCTTGTCATCCACATAGACTGAGATGCCAGAAGACCACGGAGCTCCGCTTCCTACAGAAAACCATCAACATTTCTGGTCGGGAGGTTCTCTAGAGCAATCCTCTTCATTCCCCTCTGAGCAAGACAGATTCAGGACACTCATCACGGGATGGATCCAGGATGTAGTCTGTGTTACGTGACTTGAGAAGAACAAGGAATACAGTTAGAATCTGAAAGATTGTCTTTCTACCCATCCATGCAAGTACTGATCCTGGTGACACTGCTTCCACCCTACTGCAGTTCCTGTGATAGGAAGCAGTTAGAACTGGATTCGATAGTTGTGACAAATCTTAGATTTGTCTTAAGGTTCAATGAACACCATTTCTCTCTTTCTTCTTTGGTAAAAAGGAATGCAAGCGAATGCATCTTTGACTCCTGTCTCTTCCTTACCTGATATTCAGTCAGTCAGCAAGTCCTGTGATTTTCCAGCTGTGACATCTCTGAAATCAGTGTCTTCCTCTCCTTTTTCAATGCAATAGCATGGGTCGCTGAAATAGCTTGTCTCCCTGCTTCTGTTCTAGTTCTTTTCTAATTTGTCCTCCGCTCTAGCCAAGAGAACTTTCTAAATGACAAATCATACACTATTACTTACTTGCTAAAAATTCAGTGCCAACCAATGCCTTCTGGATCAAATACACACTCTACAGTATGAAATACCTTGGTTTTCTCCCTGCCTCAACAATATCTTCTTTGCCACAATCCTCCTCCCTGAGGAGTTGACTCACACTAATTCTAAAGAACCAAATCTCCCTCAAGATTCCTTCAATCTGTGCCTATAGTCTCATCTCTTATTACACTATATTATGAATGCCTGTTTATTTTCAGGTCTTCTTACTACATATGAAGCTCTTTGAGGGCAGGAAATATGTTTCTTATCTCTCAATTTATGGTGCCTGACATGTTCTCAGAACAAACAACTAGTATCCTGAAAGGTGTTTCAGGGAAAGAACACAAGCAGAGATGTGAAAGGAAGTACAACAGTTATTGGGCATGTCTAGGGAGTGGTGAAACAACATCACAAGATCGTGCTCCTACCTGGTGGATGGTATTTCTCACACCTAGTGTCCTGCTCCCAGCCTTCAGCTGGATGAGTCTCCTAAATCCACCACCATCCTAAGTGCTGGATATATAGCTTCTGGAACTACGGTGAAGATTTGTTTCTTCTCCTTGAATACTCTTTCTGGCCCTGGTTCACCCCACTGCCCTCATTCACACTTGATCAGTTTCCCCAGCCTCTTTCCTACCCAAACTCAACCTGAGAAGCAGCATCCTGTCTCAGATCAAGTGTATCTGTAGGTCAGAATTTCCGAAGGTCACATAAAATTGTGGATCTGAAAGAACCTCCTACATTATGATGTAACACTTTTCCAAAGTGTGTTCCCAAAAGCTTTTCACAAATTTTATGTGAAGAATAGAATTCAATAGTCAAATAAGTTTGAGACTCACTAGATCAAACATAGTTAAATAGGTTCCTTTACCGTGGGATTTCTTAGAGCTTTTAATATTCTAGCATGCTCAATGAGTCTCCAAGGGTACGCAATTACTCAAACTAACATATCACTGTTAACATACATGGGGCTAGTGTTCCAGAGAACCAATTTGGGAACTATCACAAAAATACATTCAGTTTGGCTTAATGGCAAACTGATTGGCTATTGATTACAATAACTGAAAATTTTGGACCTAGTACAAATGGTCAGTTCCATTGTCATTACTGGTTTGGGTTGTTTTCAGTCTTGTGCTCTAAATTTTGTTCATATGCCCCTACACAAATTGTTTAGCTCCTCTGTTTAAATATTAAAAATGTATCTTTCCATGGAAGATGATTACTAGTTGTTTCATGATGGGGTGAAAGGGTTCAAGTTGCTTAAGAATCAAGGTGAAAGTGACAAGGCCCAGACATCTTCATAGTTTTAAAACCTCAGTGTGTGGCTGAGTGGTAAAAAGAATTATTATTCTCTTGACAATAATCCACATTACTATTATCTCTTTAAAATGGTTTAATGGAATTTCTTATTATGGAGGCCAAATTTACCAGAACATTTGATTTGGTACAGGTTAACTTCATTTCAAGGCCTTTATAAATCTGGAAAGCTGCCTAACTTGAAAGTGGTTTTAAAGAAATACTAATGAGTGTAACATAAGAAGGCTGGAATGCCACTGCAAGGTGAAATGAGGACACATTATCCTGCACAAAGTATGTGTTTAAAACTAAATGGAAAAAGCTGTGTGAGACAGCTTTGCTTATTTTAAAATCCTGATGTATATATACCTTAATGTTTATCAGCACATTTATAATATATTAGTCCAAAGAAGAGACTGTAATTTAAATTATTTAAAATCCTCCCTCCCCTATAATGTTCCACAATTGGGAAGGATGGGAAAAAGGAAAAGCAAGCACAGTTACTTGAGAAATAAGTTCAGGTGCATGCTTTGCTATTTGACTTTTTATAAATATTCTCGTGCTTGAAATATGACTGTCTATATATGGCCATTCCATTACATTTCTAAGTTAAAATAATAAAAAACAAAAGTTTAAGAAAAAAATATAGTTATAGACTCTGAACAATGAATATTAGAAAGTTCTACCAGAAAGTCATCCTTGCCAGTAACCTTTATTCATTAAGCACTTTTTAACAACAAATCAACATATGATCTTATTCCAAACATAAAAGTCATATCATAAACTTTGATTAATCTTATAATTTGGTTAATATCATAGTCACACACACCCCTAAACATCAAACATGTAATTACAACAGCTACTTACTAGAAAAAGTAAAACTGAGCTAAGAGAGAGATGTATTCTGTGCTTCAAGTACACATTTCAGATCTGCATCTTGTTAGAAACACCCAGAAGCAATGGGACACTGCTTCTGAAACTCAGGTAATACATGCAAAGTGCCTGGCAGAGAGTAGATAATAAATAATCATGGCTAGTTTTATTGACAATTAGGGCTTTCTGATTATTGTAAGAAAAACTTGGAATTCTTCCTATGATGCTGGGATGCAGCCATTTCTGTGTATACCATTCAATTTTATGTCCTAGTGAACACTGTGGCTAAAGAGCTTTGACATAATCGGTATGATGAGATAATCCCAGATTTACTGGCTTGGAGAACATTTTAGTATTGAAAATATTTCCTCTCTGATTTGTGTGGTTGGTAATTCTAGGAGAGAGAATAAATCAGCCCTGTTGACTCTGTTTAATTAATAAAGACCCCATGGTTCATAAAGGGAGACATTGCTACTTAGTATAAAAAATTTAGAGATCTGGAAAACAAATGAAGCTATGAAACATGAAAATCTTCCATTTGAACATACAGTACCTCTGGCAAATGTTCCTGCAGAGATAGTGCATCTGACCTGATTTGGAAAGCAATCAACAGCAGTTCAGATATATTTGAAAATCTAAAAAGCATAATACTATTTGCCTCTGAATGGTTGCCAAATCTGCTGTTGGAAAACAATAATATTCGATCTGGGAAGATAACAGTATTCTGTGTTTTTAAAAATAATATTAGTAAATTGAAAGACATATTTTAGAGCTTACAAAAAACTAAGGAAACATACTTTATTTTACTGGCAAAGAAATGTAAGTGAATTATTTAAATCCCATTATAATTACCCTCCTTATGTTTCTTACCTCCTAGCTAAAGGAGCAAAATGCTTTCTTTCAAAATAAAAATTTAGGACAGTCTGTTAAGCAAAAAGTGGTTTAAAGACAAAAAGTGCACTAGTTTTGTAGAAATTCATTCTTATAACCGTCGGTGATAATGAAAGAGGTTCTTTTGTTAATCTTCCATTGTAGATGGCACTATTTATATATCCTTGCGAATTCAGCAAGATTTGCATGCACTATTTTATTATGTTTAAGATAACACTGCAGAATGATGAGCCCAAAGTAATTTAACTTCCAGTGTAATGTTTTTTGGAGGGGGGAATAATCTTATGTATATAGTATTCATATGAATGAGAAAACAAAGACAAATAAGTAAATAATATGTTAACATAATTTGTTTCAGGCATCAGTAACTTTGAATCACTGGAAAATTTTACAACTGGCCATAAACTGCAAGTAGTAATGGCAATAAAAGATTTGTACTTAAAAATAATCCCAACTGATGAGGCCAAGACATAAAATGTAACCAAAATATTTGTACCCTCATAATATCCTGAAATAAAAAAGAAAAAAGAAAAAAAAATACAAAATAAAATAGCCTTCCCAGCAAAAAAAAAAAAAATCCCAACTGAAAACAAATTAATAGAAGGTAAGAACACAAAGCAAACATGTCAATAAAATTACAAAACAGTAATCAAATCATGATAAGGCAGCATGTAATCTTGTCACAAACACTGTTATGAGAATGACTACAGATTAGTAATATGAAGTATCCATTCTAAAATATGTTTAAGAGAAAATAATAGGCATTTTGTCCCCACTGATACATAAAGAGTCCTCTCTTACATAATTTTGGAAATATGCCCCTAAAATCAACATGACTATGTCCCATTAATGAACTTTGTAAACATCACAAAATACTATGAACACTTTATAATAAGGCATTTGGAAATCCAGTGAGGCTCTGATAGAATATTAGGAGGATCTCATCTAAATGTCTACAGCCTTGAGGACAAATTTTGTTTTTATTATATGTTTATGGTACTTTCTATAAAAAAAATCGGATATCTTTTGAAATCTTAAAAATCCAATTAATTAAAAAATCTTTAGGTCTCAGATATCAAATAACATTACAAGAATCTAAAGCTATAGTAACCTATTACTTATGTATAATATTGTAAAAATTGCTGTTACTAGACTTATAAAAGATGAACACTAAAAATTCCTGAGGAAAAAATATGGAAAATATGAATTATATTTTTTCAAATAATATATACAGGCCTGAATTGCTGTTGATTAGTGTATGATACTAAAATGCATCAGATCCAAAGCTGATATAATTAATTTTTCAAAGAAAGAAACAGCTCTGTAGTCACAGATATAGCCCTGGGTAACTTAAAAATTGATGCTGGTTTTGATCATGATAGGACAAAAGAAAATACAGAAAAAAACAAAGAACTACTGACACTGATACCTATACAATGAACTAGTAGGTACTAATAAACAATTATTAAATATATATGATTATATAGTTGATATATTTGTACTTTCTCATAATACCCTTTGGCGGTGTCTACCAAAAATTTGTTCTCCATTCCATACCATAGAGTTGTTATTAGGAGGCAGCTGCCTAGGCAAAGACTACATTTCCTAGTTCTCCTTACATCTTTGTGTGAGCATGTGATTAGTTTCTGCCAATGAAAGGTGACAGAATTGATGTTTATCTTTTGCAGGTCAGGGGTTTTAAGAAGCTGCAGTGCCTTCTCTCACTCTTCATCAACTAACTGAATGCAGAAGACTCTGAGGTCCTATGGAATGCAGAGTCATGAGATAGAAGGAGACTGGGTCTTAAAATCACCACCCAAAGAAAAGCCAAATCCATCAACTAGGAACCCCTGTATTAACTTGTGAGTGTTAAGCCATTGAAAACAGGTTTGTTATTGCAGTTAGTATTACTCTAAATCACTCAAGAAGAGAATATTTCAAGAGGAAGCCATGACTATCACCTTCCCAGTAAATACATGTACAACTTTGATAAACCAAAAAGCCTGCCTTTCTAAAACACACAAAATAGGTAATAAATATGTATTTTCATGCTACTTTAAATGTGTCAATAATCAAAAGCCTCTGTCTGAATATAGATTAATGAATACTAAATTTAATTAGAAACAAGTTCATAAGACCATTGTCAGTTTCCATATTAAATTCCCACTTGTGAGTGGAAGTGTATGAAACATAGAAACTACTTTAATTTTTAATGTTTTTATTAAAATAGTAAGAATTATAAGTCATACAGGAGATTTTTACTTAATTTATAGAATAAAATAAGTTTAATAAACATCTGACTAAACATATTTTTCTTAATTTCTTAAAACCTTAAAGAAACTAAAATTTAAAACATAATTTCACTTAATTTTATATTGATTCTAATATTATTTTTCTATCAAAGTTAAACTGATTACACTAAAAATATAAAATTATAAGTAAGTATATTATGTTATAGAAGAATTTGTAAAATCACAAAGCTGGAAGGGACTTTGAGAGTTTCCTTATGAGACCATCTCTGAAGTCTTTGGGCTTTTTGTCAATATTTCTGACTATTGTGCATAAGTGCTAAAGCCACTTGAGAGCATTATAAAGTAAAAACCTTCAATTATAGTTAAAAATTATGAGATTAAAAAAGACACCATCAACCTCTATAGTTCTCTCATGAACTTCAAATACTGATTGCTCCTAATGGTGCCACCTTGGTCTTGTGACTACATGGACTTAACTGTCCTTTAGAACTTCAGTATATTTTAAAAGTGAGAAAGAATTATACTTACATTCTCATTTTATATATGAGGAAACTAATACTGAGAAAGGTGAAATAACTTACTCCAGGTCATAAAACTAGTACATGTTAGAGTCAGAATCTAGATTCAAATCTGACTTCTGAGAGTTTAACCATTATGTTAAACTCCTCTCTGAGGGTCTATTACCTGGGTTGGTTTCAATAACAATATGTATTAATAGGAAGGCTCTTGGATGAATTAAATGATCATCTGAAAGATCGTCTTCAGCTTTACAAGATGAAATTAATTGGAGATGTGTTGACTGATTAATTCCTTGATCACAGATTATATGTCTAAAGCTATTACATCTTTTTAAAAGTACTTGCCATAAAATTCATACAAATTTTGTTATATGAGCAACTATGAATAAAAAGTGCTTATGTGAAGCCTGAGTCAGAGGCTTTGTGCTTCCCCAGTAGCCATACTTTTTATGCCATGTGACAACAAATTCTTAATATGTCTATCTTTGCCCAATAGGCTGTTCACTTCTGGAGGGCAGGGAAGAAACCTGCTCATCCTTATAGCCCCAGTTCCAGGCTCACAGCAAGTGGGGTCAATAAATGTTTGATGCATGGATACATTCCACTGATGTATATGCTATTGTTATATCACTGAGTAAAAATATTCAAAAGTAGTAGACAAGTTTAATTATAATTGAGGATCAGAAAAGACAATCTTCAGATGTGACAGTCCACAATTACCCTAAATGATTCAGAAATACATGTACAGAAGTTTAATGTTATCAGGAAAAAATATTTAAATAGCTCCAAAGTGACTAAATAACCAGCACTACTAGCCCTTCTCACCAACATTGTCATATCCAAGTAACTTACAAAGATCTATTCATATATTTGGTAGTAGGTAATAATTGAATTATTTTGATAATTTGAACAATTTAGACTAGTTTATTTTCTAAATAAATATTTCTTTTTGTTTCAAGATCAATTTTTTATTGTGGTTAATAAATATTTCTAAATAGCGGGAGTGATATGTAAACTTATTCAAATCCACGATGTGGCAGCTGGATAAGACTTTACATCAGGTAAGCATTCTGTACTTTACAATATTCTTTGATATTGATTCCCTAATTTGCTTTTCAAACAAATCCCATGAGCCTTATTTTTCTCTTCAATTTTTACAGTTGATGAAATTGTAGAGGCTCAGAGAGCTCTAAGTCACACAGTAGCAGAACCAGGACACAGACACAAACCAAGGTCACTATTCTTTCATACAGACTACACAGACCCAGTTTGAAATCCCAGCTTGCTCACGCACTAATTGGATTATCTGTGTGTCTCTGAGAAAGTTACTTAAAGTCTGAGTCTCATTTTCTTAATCTATAAAACACATAATATTAATACCTGTCTCAATAATTTGTTACGAGTTAACATGCACGAACCCTCCAGCTCCATGTCTAACACATTCCGGGTACACCATAACCATAGTCCTCTCCCCACCCTGCCAACCTCTAACCCTCTGTTAGTTCTCTATTGTCATAACAAATTACCACAAATTTAGTGCCTTAAAACAACACAAATTTACCACCTTACAGTTCTATAGTTCAGAAGTCCCTCATGGGTCTTATTGAGCTAAAATCAAAGTGTCGGCAAGGCTACGTTCCTTTAGCTCTAGGGGAGAATCTGTTTCTTTGCTTTTCCAGCCCATCCACACTCTTTGGCTCATGGCTCCCATCTTCAAAGCCAGCAACACAGCATATCTTGGATTCTGCTTCCATTGTTACGTCTCTTTCTCTGACTCTCTTCTTCTGCCTCCCTCTTCTACTGTTAAGAACGCATGTGATTAGAGTGGGCTCACCTGGATAACCCAGTATATACTCCCTATTTTAAGGTTAGTTGATCAGCAACCTTAATTCCACCTACAAGCTTAGTTCCCTTTACCATGCAACCTAACATACTCACAGGTGCTGGGAATTAGAATGTGGACATTGTTGGGGGGGCGTTATTCTGTTGGCCATACTTCCCACTCTTGCCAGCTGCTTCTTCCACAAAGACTTGGGCCTAAGGAAAAGGCACTAATTTGGATTCATTCTTGCAATTTGCCTGAAATTTGGTAACTGTATAGGATGAAAAATTAATATGCCATTATAATGGAGATAATCTATTATATGATAAAAAAGAAGTTGCTAGAGATCTTATGGAAAGTAATTTAAGAAAAAAGCAACTGTATGGACTGAACTATGTCCCTTTCATTCATATGCTGAAGCCCTAACTCCCAATGTGACTGTATTTGGAGATTGGGACTCTGGGGAGGGAACCGGTATTAGATCAGGTCATGAGTGTAGGACATGGTTTTGATGGAACTGGTGTCTTTGTAAGAAGAGGAAGAGATATCAGAGATTTCTCTTGCTCTGTGGGCACACAGAGAAGAGGTCATGTGAGGACATGGAGAGAGGGTAGCCATCTAGAAGCCAGGAAGAGAGGCCTCACCAGTAACCAACAACGATTGAACCTTGATCTTGGACTTGTGGTCTCTAGACTGAGAAAATAAATTTCTGTTGTTTAAGCCATCCAGTTTGAGGTGTTTTGTAATGACAGCCCTAGAAGACTAATATAGCAACCAAATTTGGGAGGGAAGTTGGTTTGACCAAAAAGTTAGTATTTGTTAATAAATCTAAATAAAGGGTACTAGAGGCAGAGAGAATTCTCTACCTGGCTAAATAAAAGTAAAACACCAGGAAGGTGATGAATTTCAAAGTACTTTATGCAATCGCAGAGGATTTGCTCTTAATATCCTAATGAAATGCTGAAAAACATGCCTCATGCCTACGTTATACCTGTCATTGGTTAAATAGCGGGGAGGGGGAAAGAGTTTGATGTTGTATGTCTAGATCTGGATGTTTTATTCATTTCAGTGGGCTTTGCCATTCTGAATAACCCAAGCCAGCTGGCTGGCCTTTCGTTTAAATGACAATTTCTCATACAGCACTTCATATTCCTACACCTCTTTGTAGGTATTTATAGAAAATCTCAAGCAAGCTGTCTTAGGCTCATGATCAATGCAAACTCTCTGCTCCTATCACAGGGCTTCTGACTGGCCAGAGAGTGGCATAGGGTAGATTTTGGCTACTGGTTTCTATTTTCAGCTGTGCAAATGCTGTCATTTAAAATTCCTCCATTGGCAAATAGCAATAGTATGAAATGAGGGGATGTAGGGGGAACTATTAATAACATCTGTTAGGCACTCACCATGTGCCAGGTATTTTGCCAGGGGCTTTACACCTCTAATTTCATTCAAATCTCAAAACAATCTGGGGAGATAAAAATTATTATCCTTATTTTAGAATGAGAATGGGGGTATAGAATATTAAAATAACTTACTACTACCAAGGACACACTCAAAAGAGGTGGCATGAACATTAGAATCCAGGTCTGTCTGAGATTAAAATTCTCATTTTTTTTCTATCAATTTCTTCCCCAGATTTCCAACAATAGCACTCATTCATTTAATAGATATTTATTTAGTTCTTGTGAATACTAGGCACTGTGCTAGGTAATGAATATTCTAAACCAGCTATCACATAGATGGTTACAGCTTTGAAATCCAATCTAGTGATTTCAATACCTTACAACATATTCATACCTAAGAAGTGTTTGGGGGCAAAATATTAAAAAGGTCCATATTTCCTTTTTTAAGTACCCTGCTGGTTTCTTCATTATAGTCTCATTAAGAATGAAAGCATTTAGTACTGTGCCTAGAATATGGTATAGTCAGTTAATATGTGTCATTTTGATTGAATTACTGTTATAAACAACTCAAAACAAAGTAAAACAAATAAATCAGTCATGCACTATAAAAAAAAAAAGAATGAAAGGCTCTGTCAGGATTCTTACACATGTAAAAGACAGTGAGGTGCCTATGTGCATTCTCCTTATCTAATCTGAAATTAGTTGCATAGAAATTACCCTAACACCTCATCAAGTGAGCTTTAGTCTTATTAGCTTGTCAGTATACATTTCCTTGCTCATAGAGAATAAATTAAAGCAGCCAAATTAATGAGATCTTCAGAGCAAGAGCTCTGAATAGTGTCCACTAAAGTGAAGCTAAAATAATCTGCCAAGGATTTAGGAAAAGCCAAAGTAAGTGGCTTTTTATTTTCAATTCAGAAACCATCCCTTCTTCTCCACCCTCCTCTCTTCAATCTCCCTAATTTCTAATTGCATTAGAATTACCTAATATAGGTTCTGTTTGAAAATTAAGTTAAAGCCTAAGAAATCATAACCTCAAATTCTTCTCTTGTGTTTTTCTTTATTTTATAAATGAGATGATACAACATAACTGAAGCTTTTAATTAATATAGTCGCTGACAATGATAAATTTTATTCACATATAGGCTATGCTCCATTCTTCCCTACCTGGGAACGACCTAACTGGCTATCCTATCCCAAGTACAAGATAGTCACTTTCGGTTATTAATGAACTCTGACTGGAGATAAATGAGAAAAACCATGTCTACTGGAAATCAGTTATGCTTTAGAGTCATAAAAGCAAAGCTCTCAAATACTGAACATCTCATAAGAAATTTGGGGTGGTCTCATTATTTATTTTGTTATTCCAACCTAATAGTTGCATTATTACTGTTCATAATGGCAGAGCTCCTGTGTTAGCAATATGCTTTAGAAGACCAAGATTGCAAAGATGTGGCATGGGTCCTGTATGATACTTCTCCCCACCCCTGCACCATGGCAGACATCTCTAATTGATCAAGGCATACATCAGTGAAGTTGAATATGGCCTCAGAATTTTTCTCAAAATAACACATGAGACAGCCATTATGAACTGACAGAGTTAATGTGAGTTGAAATCTATTTGCCTTCCTTGCTCCAGAGAAAAACTTTTTTTCTATTCAAAAATCACACAGACTTCCCCAGGTTCTACTGGTAAACATTTGTAATGTTCTTATAATACTTCCTATATAATGAAGAACAGGATTTATAACATGAGGAACAATATCTCCGATTTTAGGATCCGATATAAGGATATATCAACCTAAATGAATGCATGGAGAATTATAAGCCAAGTTTAAGTAACTTTTTAAAAACAAATGATTTTATCTATTTGAGAAAATCGCTAACAGTATAATTGAATATTCAAAGCAAGCATGTGACATTGAAATTTTGTATTGTTTATATAGATGTCTGGATTATGTATCTGTATTACATATATCCTAATCCACATTGTGAAGCAGCATCTGGCAGCATCCTCTAGGATGGCTCCCAGTGATCCACACCTCCTGGTTCACATTCTTGCATGGTCGCCTCCTACACTGTACCAGCGTTGGCCTGTGTGACCAACAGCATATGACAGAAGTGATGGTGGATCAGTCACTCCTGAGACTGGTTATAAAAGACACTGCAGCTCTTGTCTTTGTCTCTCTAGTCCCTTGCTTTGGGGGAAGGCAGCTGCTATATCGTGAGCATCCCTGTGTGTCTGTGATGCGGGGAGCAGCTGAAGCCTCCTGCCAACAGCCTCAGGAGTGAGTTGGAAATATTCCGGCCAGCCCACTAGGCCACTGTTCAATTCCTAGCCCTTCTAACAGCTTCACCACAACTCCAGGAGACCCAGAGAGAGACCCAGAATAAGTCAGTGAAGCCACACGTGGATTCTTGATGCTCTGAAACTGAATGAGAAAATAAATGCTGTTTTAAGCTGTAAACATTTGGAGAAACATATTATGCAAAAGTAGAGAATTAATACAAGAATGATCATTGAACACAGTGAATCTGAATCTTTGAATAGAGAGATGATAGAGTTCAATGAAGGCAGCTAGCAGCTATATCTAATTCATAAAATTTAAATTCACTTTTACTAACAAACTTGGTAACTCTCATAATAATTTTGTTACATTATGTAACATACATATAAAGTATATGAACTTTTACAGTGGAATCATACCAAAAGCTACTATAAATCTGTAATAGTGTACAATTTCAAAGGGAAGATAAAAAATTGGGTGGAAATATGGTCAAGTTAATCAGATAATTTCATTTATAGCAGCCTCATGATAACAGACATTTTGTCATTAAATTTAAGAGAGCTGCAGCCCTCTTTCTCAGGAAAAAAATAAGAAAAAATTTCCTACAATGCACTGATATATCACACACACACACACACAGACATACACTTGGCAAATGAGTAACCCTGCCCTCATGCATACACGAATACATACATTGATACACACACATAGGCACACACAGATATATATATTTATTAGTTCTATGAAACACTGGCTCTAGCAATGCCAACACTAATTAAATTTGTTTACACCAGATAAAATGCTTTCTTCTCTTGCATCAGAACTTAAGTAGATGACAAAGTATTATTAGATGTGCAATGGACATGCGGATGGATAAAAATATTCAATGAGGAAGGACTATGTTTGTCTGGTCTCTCTTGGGACAGCACTGGCAGTTATTCCCTTGCCCGAGGCTTGGCTTCCATCAGATGTAACATTCAGTTTCTGGGAAGACAGTGACAGATGCCAATTTCAGGGAAGAGATTATACGTATACAGACTGTTACCTCCTTTGGTGTTCTGGGAAGGTGACTTCAGTCACTATTTTTTAAGTAGAGGTGAGAGAAACAAAGATCTGAGTTTATTACTTGTTATTTCTTGCCTTCACAGTATCATCTACCTGGTAAATGAACCACTCTCACCTCAAAAGATAACACATGCTATCCAGGCTAAAAATTTTGATTGGGGTAGTAAGAGGATGAAGATTAAAAAAAAATTAAAAAACACCCAAAACTATTTAATAAATAGGTCCCAAAAGACACAGGTGTTTGCTAATGCAAACTTTACTCATCTGGCAACATTGCCTAACTGAATGCAGCTGGGAGCCATGAAGAAACCCCCACCAAAATGTTAAAGCAGGGAGAGGGAGTGAAGATGGCTAAACTTTGCTGAAAATGTCTATTTTGGGCCAGATGCTATGATAGGCTCTACATACATAAATAAGCTCATTCATTCTGGACAGGAACCTTATGAAGTGCTAATATACTTTCCATTTTATAAATGTGGAGATTAAAGCCCAGAGAGGTTACGTAAATGTGCCTAAGGTTGTTCAGCTATTCCGTGGAGACACCAGCATTTTAATCAAAGTTTCTCCAAGTCCAAAGCCTATGTACTCTTCTTTCCTTAGACCAGATGGCCTTCCTGTAATCAAATCCACCTGCATCAGAACTTACGTACTTGACTCACATAAGCACTCCTGTGGATCCACAGTCAAGAACTATTTGCAAGCAATTCAAATTAGCCTGATTATCTGGCGTCCTGTCCTCTTCAAATAAGAAACTCCTGGGGAAGAGGGTGTAGTGAAAAAGAGGAGAATGGGGACAGGAGAAGACGGACAGGCACACTGAGAGGAGCGAGAGATGACAGCTCTGTCTCTGCTCTGGTTTATACAGCTTAACATCCCCTGGAGAACTTACTGTATTATGTATAATAATGGATGTTCTTGAGGATTTTGTTCAGTGGCCTCCGTATAAGAAGGCAGGGAAGTATATAACATATATTAAAGTAAGACTTTCATCAAGAACAGTCAAACAAAACTAGTTTTGATGTTTTAATGGGGTTAAATTCTAACAAAAAACCTAATGAGGCAAGCACCCCAGTCCTCCATGAGGCTGGGTAAAGGAAGCACTGCTATATTGTTAGAGTTTCTTATTTTTACTCTTTGACCTTTCTAATCGCCAGGAGATAACTACTTATTCTTAGGACTAAGTTTCTATTCTGCTATTTTAAAATGGATAAAGTATAGAGTTCTACCTAAATCAAGATCTGTTTAAAATGTCTTTCTTGTCACAAGTCAGCATACTACTGACATAAGAGGTGGAGGTGGAGCAGCATGGGTGTGTGTGGGTAGTGGCCTTGGAGCCAGACAACCCTGCACCTGTATCTTGGCTCTGCAGCTTTCTACAGTATGACCTTGATGAGTTTAGCTTCTTTAACACTTTCTCCAAGTGTAATGGTGAGGCAAGGATACCCGCCATTGCTCTTTGGGGAACACATTCATCTCATCATCTCTTTCTGTTTTCCTTATGCGTCAAGATTAAGGTCAAGGAAGAGGACTGATGGGCTTCCAGACACACCCTGTGGGGTATATATTCCTGAGAGGAGCAAAGGGGACAGGATAAATGCAGCATCTTTTTCTATTCCTTCCACAGGCACTGTGAGTTAGGTCTCAAGGCTGCCAAGGGGCTTGTTGACTCTCTTTAGTCTCCTCTCCTTGGATGCTGTTTTCTCTTGTAGTAAGAGTCCAGCCCAAGGCTATTGTTCCACTTTGCGAGAAACAGTGGCTAAAGCCACTGGGCACTAGGCAATGAGACAAACCGACTCTCTGGCTGGCCATCTCTTGCTCACTTTTTTTTCTTTGCTATGGGCAATTGTGCCCTTAGTATCCTTTTCTCAGAAAGCACTAACTAGTTCTGACATTTAGCTTATACTGACAGACTGCTAAGCTTAGGTAAAGGAGTTCTCCAAAGGGTCCAGCCTCCTTTACTAACATCTTTCAAAGGCCTTTGAATGTAGAACCCCAGTTAATAATGAGTGCTTGTTTTCCTTCTTTTGATCATGCATTTCTTTTGGGGGCCCTCTAGGAGACAGGCATGGTTGAAGGCAAGATGCAGCCCACTAGCATCGTAATACCATCCTAATAGGAGCCCAGTGATACCTACTTTTCATACTGCTAAGAGGATTAAAGGATACAATGCATAGAAAAATATACCTAGCATATTCCTGACTGTTAAGCGCCAGCTAGTGTTCAATAAATGATCATTCTTCCACTATCTTTTCCTTTATTAATTAAAAGATAATGTCCAAAAGAAAGAAAGAAACCCAACCCAAATTTGAATGCAGTTTTTCATTTTTCTGCTATTCCTATAGTACAATGATTCAAACAGGAACTAAATATGATTAACCCAGTATATCAGAGAGCAAGTTTACTTTCAGAAGAGAGAAGATTCTGGAAGTGAATAGTGTGGTATTAAATGTAATCTGCACATGGAATTCCTGGGTCCTCTGCTCCAAAAGTTCCTTTCTCCTTCATGAGTTATAAACAATACTTTTGCTTCATTAATCACTTTTTGCTAGAGACCACCAGGAAAAAATACACCATGAAAACACTTTGCCAGGTTTATCCCTGTTTCTTAAATCTTTTCAAATATGAAGCTTTTGAATTCTCAATCTTTCTAATGCTCATATGATTTTTCATGTTTTTTTTTCCCGAAATGATGGTTTCTCCATACTGTAAATTAATGATGACTATTTATTGGGTATCTACTATGTTCAAAGTTTTATGGTAGGTGCTTAACATTTAACAACTTTATGAAGTAGGTAAGAGTCCCCTTATTTATTTATTTATTTTTTTGAGACAGAGTCTCACTCTCTTGCCCGGGCCAGAGTGCCGTGGTGTCAGCCTAGCTCACAGCAACCTTCAGCTCCTGGGCTGGAGCGATCCTCCTGCCTCAGCCTCCCAGTAGCTGGGACTACAGGCATGCACCACCATGCCCAGCTAATTTTTTATATATATATATATATATATTTTTAGTTGTTTGGCTAATTTCTTTCTAATTTTAGTAGAGATGGGGTCTCTCTCTTGCTCTGGCTTGTCTCAAACTCCTGAGTTCATACAATCCGCCGTCCTTACCCTCCCAGAGTGCTAGGATTACAGGTGTGAGCCAAGGTGCCCGGCCTCATTGTGGTTTTAATTTGCATTTCCCTGACGATTAATGATGTTGAGCATTTTAAAATATTTTGTTAGCCATTTGTATATCCCAGCTTTTTATAGTTCGGCTGAGATGAAGCTATGGCTCTCTTTTAAAGTTGTGATGTTAGATTTCATGACACTTATTTTATTGGTGTGTTTTGAATCTGAGTTCCCTGAAAATGAGAAAGTGAGAAGATTGGGAGGGCAGGATAGTTTATCTGTATAATCCTGTTTCTTTTCTGATCCCTAGGCCATAATTATGAGTTCAGCCTACTGTTAAGATGTCCAGGTAATCAGAAATATTACCAGTGCCGGGAAGATGGTGATAACAGGCAAGCAGGGTGGCAACAGCTGCCTTTCGTGAGCATTTACCACGAGTCAGGCCCTGTGTTGTCTCGTTGATTCCTGTAACCACCTGGGAAGAGGGGTATCGTGACCTTCATTTCACAGAGGAGGAGATTAAAGTTCAGCGTTGAGTGACTTTCCCGAGGTCAGAGTGTAGGAAAGAGCAGAGCAGGGATTTCAAAGCCAGCTGACTTCAGAGCCTATGCTCTTAACCACTGTGACATTTGACTTTTTGTACCATCAGAGATCAGCTCCAACACCTCGCCTGCAGACTCATTCAAGGTGAGTCCATTGAGGTGCTTCTTTAACTGCTAATACTACTGCATCCGCCACACGCAGGAGGATCTGTGGAAATCACAGCTGGTCACAAACGGGGAAGCGATCCCTGCAAAGGGGGAAGAGCGGTCCTTTCTCAGTTGAGTGCAGCAGTCTAAGTATGCGGTCTTGAGGGCTCAGCGCCGGGTCCCTGGGTGGCTGCTGTCTACTCCAGGCGACATCCTGGCCATGCAGCCACCTGGGCAAGCCAGGAGTCCTTTACGAACTCTCCAGTGGTTTGTGGACGAAAACATGTACCTGGTATGAGTGTGTGGCGCTTCAAACTGCCTTTGTGTAGGAAAATTCACCAAAATGATGAGGGAAACAAATGCCGTCTTTTATTATAATATTTTGATTCTGTGAAGTTGGTGACTTTTAATGCAGCTGGCGGAAATCGCTAACTGGCAGATTTCTCTATTCTAGCACTGGCCACATCTCTCACTGGAAGTCTTAAAATAAATGTTTAGGCAGAAGTTATTTTTAATTAGGAATTTTTTGTTCTACTTTTGGGGGAAAAAATCCCATATTTTTTCTTTGGTGCTGTAATATTAAGAGTAACTTCGTTCCAAAATGGTTACACTGTTGAAATTCTTAGGCTCTTCCATAGACATGATGCATTTCTGTTTCATGAAAGGACTGGTATCTGTCACACAAAGAAAGAAAATACAGAAAGCTGAATCCTTGTGTGACAGCTAAAGAGTGAGCTGCCAGCCCTGGGAGAACGAAAAGGCCTTGAGTGCTGGGTGTCCACTCTGAGCCCAGCCATGGACTGGGATGGGGCTGGGGGAGTTTACCAAGCGGGTGGGACCTAGGACCATCGGCCTTTGAGAAAGACAATGAGTAAAACAAGAATGTTTGAGCAGGAATTAGGTCACCTTTGAAAAGCTGGAATGGGATTCTGGAAAACTGCCATTCTTAACACACAACTGTGTCTCCTTCCCCTGTAGATGGGACGCAGCTAGGAAACTGCTCCTGTTTCTGTGTGCAGGGAGACGCCTGAGGTGAGCACAATAGGTTCGTTTTAGGAACCCGGAGTCAAATTAATGTTTAAGGTTTCTTACAAAGTCATCGAATTACAAAGGCCTGGAAAATGCGTGCACATAGCTAAGGCAAAACCCGGTTCCAGGAGCCTCATGTGCAGCCTGCTCGCTTGTTCTTACCTACTTCAGGAGTGGCATGGACCAGACAGCTGCGTGATCCTCAGGGACTTCACTACAGAGGAGCTAGATGGGGGACGGAGACAAAGGGACCCTTGCTTTCAGCTATCACAAGAGACTCCATCTCTGATAGCTGGAATCTATGGGGCATTTCCAAATGAAAAAGTCAGTTGCTAACTAAAATGAATATGCAAAGGTGCTTATTCCCAATATAGTAATATGCAGGCAGTCAAATCATCTGTCATTCGAGTTAATTTAATTATCAGACCACATTTAATTATCCAATACAAAATGTAAATAAAGTGAAGGGCTGACGGCACATACTAATTATGTTCATTATAATAATTGAATGGGAAGGAATTTAAAGGGAGTCATGAAAGTGCCATAAAATACAGGGAAGCTTTTGATTAAAACAACAACATTTTAATTAGAAACTGCAACCCTATAGGAAACAGATGATTCGTTCCATCAAGGATGGGGCATTACTTTTATTATCCAGGTTTTTCTTCTGAAGTCATCCTTGGTGTCATGGGGCTCAATCCTTCCAGTTAATAGACTAAATGGTAACAAACAGAAAGTGCCAATCCTTTATGCAAAGCAGTTACCTAATCAAACAACCTTACAACAGCAGGATTTCAGGATCCCCTGAAATGTCTTATAAAGACATCAGCTGTTTCCCCAGTGGGAAATCGAGGATCCCCAGTGGACGAACCGGCTCCGCAAATTAACATGACCTAGGACTAATGATATGGAAACTTTAAATGAATTAAGCATCATAGGTTTTATGAAATTCCTCTGATTTAGAGAAAGTGGCATCAGGCAAAATAAATTCACTTTCATAAGAATTGAAGTGAGCTGTGAACTCACCGGACTGCCGGTGGTGAGGCGGGGCTCTGCCAGTTCTTGCTTGGTAATTCCTCTTCCTTCTCTGAGCCTCAGCTTCCCCACCCACGACACGGGGGAGCTGGACCGGAAATCTCCCAGCGCCGGTCCAGGATGAAGCTCCGTGAACCTGCGACTGAAGCTGGGACGAGCGCTTAAAACTGCACTGACCACAGCCCCTTAGCGAGTGCTCACTCAGCAAATTACTGGGTTTTGGTAGGGGAAGTAGGGAGGGAATTTAATAGAACTAGTTTTTAAAATGAAAACCAACGGTTAGCTTTTCAGTTGTAGAAAACTTCCCAGCTCTACTGGAGTAGGAGCAGTTACCACCTCAGCAAGTTGAGGCTATTCCCATACCCTGCCCTCGCCCTGCGAAAGGACCAGCCTGGAGCCCAGCACGCGCCGCTGAGCACGGCCTGCTGCTGCTGGGGAGGGCCTGTGCTGGAGAGGGCATCCCAGAGCCAGGCCCCTGACACCTCACCCGTGAGAAGTCCCTGCTGTGAGTGTCTGCCAGTGGATCCCCTCTATTAACGCTGGGGTGGCCGAAGCAGATCAGGCTCGCAAAGATAAGCTGCCGCGTAGTGGGCAGGCAGCTCAGTCAGCTGCCTGCTGCGGACAAAATCTGGACAGGGTGAGGAAGATCCGAAAAGCCACGAAATGACTTGGAGTCCCCATGAGATCATGCTGGTCTGGCTGTGGTTCCAGTCTCAGCCTTTAAAATGTCACATACTCACGGGGCTCACAGGGGAACTCATCTAGTACAATCCACTTCTTTTTTATTTGCTTTGTTTTATTGTGTAAACTATACATAACATATAATTTACCATTTCAGCCACTTTGATCCCCACAATTCAGTGGCATTAAGTTCATGTACAACATTGTGCAACTATCGCCACCATCCACTTCCAGAACCAACCTTCTTCTTTGCATAGTCAGACATGCTCAGGCCTCAAGAAGGGAAAGGATTTATC
>CAUYSK010059936.1:0-42223 GCA_963575035.1 Avahi laniger
TATTTTTAGTTGTCCGATTAATTTCTTTCTATTTTTAGTAGAGACGGGGTCTCGCTCTTGCTCAGGCTGGTTTCGAACTCCTGAGCTCAAACAATCTGCCTGCCTCGGCCTCCCAGAGAGCTAGGATTACAGGCGTGAGCCACCGCGCCCAGCCTATATATATATTTTCAATTGTCCAGATAATTTCTTTCTATTTTTAGTAGAGACAGGGTCTCACTGTTGCTCAGGCTGGTCTCGAACTCCTGACCTTGAGCAATCCACCTGCCTCAGCCTCCCAGAGTGCTAGGGTTACAGGCGTGAGCCACTGTGCCCAGCCAGGCATTTTCAGGAGCGGCCCAAATAGACTAAGACAGTGGCTTCCAAGGAACTGCTTTGGGTGGTGTGAACCCCCAGTGCTGTAGCAATGTGGGGGGCACGGGCTTTAGAGATCCCTGATCCCCCACGTGAGAATGACCCGATTCTGGACCCCAGCCAGGCCCAGGGCCTCTGAGGCAAACCCCAGTCAGGGAAGAATCCGGCAGTCTGCAAGGCCACGCCACCCGGCTCCCTCGCTGGAAGGCTCTGAGAAAAAGCGCTGGGCGATGAAGGAGAGCCCGCGCCAGGCCACCTGGGGCCGGGGCATGGCTGTGCTGTGCTAGGAGTCTGCCTCGCCTGGCGCCCCGCCGGGTTCACAGGCACCACCTGTGCCACCGACCCCTGCCCCACAGGCACAGGCTCTGGCCCGCAGAGCCCCGTGGCCCTCCCACCTGGCTGGCTGTGGGCACGGAGCCAGGACCACAGGAGGGCAAAGGCGCCTCTGCAGGGAAGGGCCACGAGCCCCGGACGTGGCTGAGGAACAGACGAGGTGGCCACGCACAAGGCCCTCCCTGGGCTCTGAGGCTGCGCCTGAAGGAAGGGGCGCTCCATGCCCACCTGGGGGCCGCTGGGCGGGTCTTCCGAGGGCCTGGCACCCAACAGCTGCTCAGAGAGGTGGTGAGCAGAGTGGAGGGCCCTGGGTGACCCCCAGCCCGTGTTCTCCAGGGGCTGGCTGTGGGCTGCCTCCTCCTCCCCCGTCTTGCAGAGCCCACGCTTCACCTTGCCATCCTCCCGGTGCCCTTCTGCGCTGGGCCACCGAGGCGCTGGCAGGCATGGACAGCACGATGTCACGATGGCTCCCGGGCAACGGGCCCTGCGCCTGAGGCTGCAGCTCTGACTGGATTGAGCAGGTGGGGAACAGCATGCCGGGAGCAGGAACAGCATGTGCAAGGCCACAGAGCAGGACACTGCACCGGGTTTCCTTTGCAGCGGGGCCGGGCCCTCCCCTATCCGACACTGACAGGGTTTGACCTGCCTCCTGGTCTTCCCGCTGGAGTTCCAGTCGTGGGGGACAGGGGTGGGGCTGTACTGCTTTCTCCACCACCCTGTCTTCACGTTTCCTGCGGCCAGAGAGCAGGCTGCTGACTGGCAGGACATAGCTGAGCCTCTGTCGTGGCTGCAGGTGTGACAGTGGTGACGAGGGCTGGCCCTGGAGACAGCTAGGAGCCTGGCGCTGGGCAAGGGCTTGCATGCAGCAGGGACAGTCACCCCAGGCCCCCCAGAACCCCATGGGTGTCTCAGGCCCAGCCTCACTCCTGCGCTGTGCGCCCCCACCCGACAGGCAGTGCCCGGGGCAGCCGGGAGGCAGGTACGGTCCCTGCGGACCTCTGCAGTGGGTCTTCTCTAACGTTGCCCAAGGGGTGCCAGGGACTGAGGGTGCAGGGTAGGGATGGGGGTGAGGAGGGAGCCCCAGCCAGCTCCTGGACCCTCAAGATTCCTCAGGTTTGGCCCAAGGGCCCTGCCCAGGCCCCCGTCGGGAGCACAATGAGGTGGGAGGAGACGCAGGTCTCAGACGGAAGGGGGTGGTCTGGGTGCAGAGCGGACCCCCCCGACCCTCACGGGCACCATCCCTATGCCTCTGCCGGCTGCTGGGCACTCCTGGGGCCTTGCTGAGGTGCTGATGTCACCAGGCAGAATTCCCTGAGTTGGGTAAGGGACCCGGGGCCGGGGCTGCTGGGACCCAAGTCCAGGACAGGAGCCAGCCAGGCTGGCTCGTGCCCCCCAAGGCCCCCTCCCCACCCTATTCCCACCCAGCAGCCCTGCCCAGGGGAGCGGTGCACAGTGCACTCCCTGACCTCCTGGCTAGGTGCCCTCGGCACGTGTCAGGTGAAGTCGCACTGCTCCCCAGCTGGTTTGCTCCCTGGCTCAGTTCACGAGGGGCAGGGTGGGGCCACGGGAGGGGCCTCCTGGTGGCCAAGGGACCCTAATTAGCGTCGTCACCCATGCTCTGCAGAGGGGGCCCTTGGCGCGGGCAGGGCTGTCGGCATCTGTTCACCAAGGTCCACTCAGCATCCGCTACGCACCAGGCTCTGTTAGCTCGACGTGGGGGCTGGGGCAGGGCAAAGGGCACCCAAACCGCGGCCACGACATTGCCGGGGCAGAGCCGAAAACCTGCCCAGCATTCCAGCCGAAGCTCACCTCGGGCCCTGGGGTCAGGGACTCGGTGTGGACACGCATGTGCCAGATGTGCGAATGTGTGTTTACAGCGACTCTAATGTTTGTAGGGAACGGGCGGCAGGACTGTCACACACACGCCGGCCCACGAGTCCGCTTTGTCCTGGGATCTGTGTCACGGCTGTCACCAGAAAGCCATCCCCGATACCAGCAGGATCCAGAAGAGGAGGGCGCTCGGGGCCGCAGAAACAAGCCCCTTGGGGGGTGGGGAACGGGTCCACCGGCAGAACCGCAGGGCCGCGGGCGGCTCGGAGCGGGCACAGACGGGTCTCACCTCACACTGATGCCCGCTGCCCTTGCGGAGGCTCCGAGCCCCCTGGCGACGGACTGCGGGTGTCGGCCAGAGAGGCACACGTCGCTCGGTGGGAGTACGAGACTGCAGTTGCCTGGCCCTGGGGGCAGTGCCGTGCCCTGACCAAGGACGGGCAGAGTGACCAGCGACGTGGCCCCCACGGTCCTGAAGGCAGGGTGTCCTGAGGTATCTGGACGCCCTGGGCCCTGCCGGAGCTGAGGCCCCACAAAGGGCCTCCTGTGCCCATGTGGCCACTGTGGCAGGTGTCAGGCCACAGAGCGGAGGTTTGCGAAGTCGCGAGGCTCTGCCTCTGCCTCCGCCCACGGCCGTCTGGGCAGGGCTTCTGCCGCCTCCATGTCTTCCACCCCTCAGCTCGGCGCGGCTCAGGTCTTCCCCAGAACAGAAGATCTGCAGATGGAAGCGTGTGGGAGAGCGGGAGCGCCTGGCGCTCGCTGCCCTGCGGCCGCTGCTCTCCCCGACACCCAGGCCGCCTCCCGCCGGGCCTGCCACAGATCCCCGCGGCTCACCCTCAGAACCCACCGCCAGGGCGCGCTGCCAGCCTCCCCGTGGCTGTGTCAACAGCGAACGAGCGGGTGTGTGTGTCTCGCTGTGGCATTAAACTGGCACTGGGCGTCCCTGGCCCTGGGACGTGCATCCCGACGCCCACGGAGGCCTCGGCTGTGGGGCCGGGGCTCAGCCTCCTCTCCCCGCCCCGGCACTCGAGTTCCACCCCCACCCTCGCGACCTTCGCTTGGTCCTGCCCCCGCGCCAGGGGGTGGCCAGGCTCCCAGGAGGCTGACGAGGCAGGTCTCTCGGAAACCCCTCAGCCCTGTCCTGGCCCACGCAGCCCCCAGACCCTGTCTTGGCACCAAGACTCACCTTAGAGATTTCCACCTCTCTTTTTCTGTTTGGTTCTCTGGGCTCTCACTTTCCCAAGACGCCAGATAAAGACCTGGAGAGAAAACAAAGTGAAATTATGCGGTTACGGTTGATGATAGTAACCTGTTCTACACCCAGGGCCTGACATGCTTTCCGTATTTAGTTTAAACTCTTCATTTGGAGATAATTATGGATTCATGTGCAGTCGTAAGAAACAACACAGAGACCCTGTGGACCTTCGCCCCGTTTCCCCAGTGGTGACCCGCTAGCAAGACCAGTGTGTTGCAGCCAGAAGCCTCTCACCGTCACAGGCAGGAAGCCGAGTATTTCCGTCCCTCAACCTCACCACCCTCCTTTTATAGACACGCCCACTTCCCTCCCACCCCGCCCCTTTCTTAAGCCCTGGCAACCACCAATCCGTTCCCCATTCTATATTTGATGAATTTAAGGAAGTCGTATAAACGCAACCTTTTGGGATTGGCCTTTCTCAGTCGAGCAACTCTCTGGCGCTCCAGCCACGCCGTGGCAGGCATCGGTAGCTGAACGGTACATGGGATGACTGTGCCACGGTTTGGCTAATCGTTCACCCGCTGAAGGACGGGGTTGTTTCTAGTCTTTGGCCATAACCAAAAAAGCTGCTATAAACACTGGTGTGCAGGTTTGGGTTTTTGTGTGAGCACGAGTATTCACTTCTCTAGAATAAATAAATACGCGTGCAGTTGTCGGGTCATACAATAGTTGCTTATTTACTGTTATAAGAAACTCTTTGTCTAGCTCTATATCCTATAGATTCTCTCTGCTTTTCCTCCCTGAAGGTTGTATAGGTTTACATTTTACACATTGTGATCCATTTTGCGTTCATTATTTGTACGAGGTGTGAGACCTACGTCGGGACTTACTTTTCAGTCTGTGGATGTCCCAATGCGCCAGCACCATTTGAGGAAAGGCCATCCCTCCACTAAATTGCTGAGGCACTTTGGTCGAAAGTCACCGGGCGTATTTGTGTGGGTCCCTCTCTGGGTCCTCTGTGCTGTCCCAGTGACCACGTGTCTCATCCCCGCCCCCCGCCCGGTGCTGCCCTGTCTGGATCGCTGCGCTGTAGCAGCCGTACCAGCGGGTGGACTGGCTCCTCCCGCCAACCCTCTTTTCCAGATTGCTTCAGCTGTTCTGCTTCTGTGCCTTTCCATATAAATTTTAGGATCATCTTGTCTACATCTCACAAAACATCTTGCTGGGATCTTGATAGGAATTACATTAAACCTGTACTTAAGCTCTGGGAGGAGAACGGACATCTGCTGAGTTGGTCTTCCAGTTCACGAACACCAGTCTCTCATTTATTTAGATCTTCTCTGACTTCTTTCATTAGCATTGTGTGGTTTTTAGTGTACATGTCCCATATGTCCTATATGTTTTATTTACACCTATGTATTGTATTTTTTCTTTTCTTTCCACTGTCTTTGGTTTTAGTTTCAGGGCAAACTGGTGCTATGGTTTGAATGGTTTTGTCCTCTCCAAAATTCGCGTTGAAATTTGGTTCCCAATGCAACAATATTAAGAAGTGGGTCTTTCAGAGGCGATTAGGTTATGAGGGTCCCACCCTCACAGATGGAATTAGTATCCTCATAAAAGGGCTGGAGGGAGCAAGTTTGGCCCTTTTTTTGCTTTTTCTGTCACATAAGAACATGGCATTTGTCCCTTCCCCCATGGGAGGACACAGCACAAAGGCTCCATTTTGGAAGCAGGAAGCAGCCCTTACCGGACACCAAATCTGCTGATGCCTTGATCTCGGACTTCTGGCCTCCAGAACTGTGAGAAACAAATTTCTGTTTTTTGTAATTACCCAGTCTAAGGTATGTTGTTATAGTGGCTCAAACTGACTAAGACAACTGGCTTCATAAAATAAATTGAAAAGTTCCTTCCTCTTCCACTTTCTGGAAGAGATTGTAAAGAATTGGTGCTAATTCTTTAAACGTGGTAGAAGTTTCCAGTGTAAACATCTGGGCCTGGAGTTTTCAAAGTTCATCTTTGGGAGTTTTAAAATTACAAATTCAATTTCTTTAATAAGGTATAAGGCTATTTAAATTATTTATTTTATGGTAAATTTCAGTGGTTTGTATTTTTTGAGGAATTAATTCATTTCATCTAAATTGTCAAATTTATGTGTGTAGAGTTGTTTGTAGTATTCCCTCATTATCTTTTTGATGTCTGCAGAGTTTTTAATGATATCCCTTGTTTTGTTCCTGACACAGAAGGTTCCTCTTTTCTGCAGGGGATACATTCCTAGACTCCCAGTGGATGCCTCAAATGGTGGATGGTACCGAACCCCGTATACACTGGCTTTTAATGCCATTCCCATCCTAACTAAGAACTTATCTTTTGCAGTTTGAGGTGCAACAGCAAAACCAGCATGAATTTCTTTTTCCTTCTTCACAATTTCATGGATAATTCGTTCTTACCACAGATCTTAATAACCTCCACATACGATTTTTTTTCTTTCCTTGAGGATTTTCACCTTTTTACTCAAAGGAAGGACTTTACACCTTCTCTTTGGCATATCTAAACTGCCAGCATCACTACTCTTGAGCTTTGGGGTCATCGTTAAGTAAAATAAGAGTTACTTGAACACAGCACTGCAGTATTGAGCCAGTTGATCTGACGACCAAGACAGCTGCTAAGTGACTAATTAATGGGAGGGGTGTATCAGTGTGGAGGTGCTGGATAAAGAGACGATTCATGTCCTGGGTGGGACAGAGTAGAGTGACGTGAGATTTCATCATGCTATTCCGAATGCTGTGCAATTTGAAACTTAGAGTTGTAATTAGCCAGGCGTGGTGGCACGTGCCCACAGACCCAGCTACTCAGGAGGCTGAGGCAGGAGGATCGCCTGTGCCCAGGAGTTTGAGGTTGCAGTGAGCTATGATGATGCCACTGTAGCCCGGGCAACAGAGTGAAACACTGTCTCAAAAAACCACAACAAAACTTACGAGTCATTTCTGGAATTTTCCATTTAATATTTTTGGACCATGGTTGACCACAGGTAACTAAAATCATGGAAAGTGAAACTGTTTAAGGGAGGACTATTGTATTAGTTGTGTCTTCTTTTTTTTTGTCAAAAAGTTCTTTGCTAGAGGATGGCAATTTTATCGTTCTTTTCGAAGAAAAAACCCTTTGGTTAATTTTATTTTTTTTTGTTTACAGTTTCATTGATTTCTGCTCTCATCAGCTCTTGTTTCCTTCCTTCTTCTGGCTTTGGATTTAATTCACTCCTCTTTTTCTAGATTCTTAAGGTGGGAACTTACATTATTGATTTGAAATTTTATTTTTTCTAATGTGTATATTTAGTGCTACAAATTCCCTCTCAGCCCTGCTTTAGCTGTGACCTGCAAATTTTGATTGTATTTTTATTCGGTTCCATTATGTTTGATTTTCCTTGAGACTCTCTGACCCATGGATTATTTAGAAGTGCGCCATTTAGTTTCTAAATGTTCAGAGATTTTCCTGTTGTCTTATATTACTGATTTCTAATTTGATTCCCTTGTGGTTGGAGAACACATGCTGTATGATTTCAATTACTTCACATTTGTTGCAGTTTGCTTTATGGCTCAGGATATGGTATACCTTGGTATATATTCTGTGGGAAATTGGAAAAAATGTGAGCTCTGCTGTAGTTGTATGATGTGTTCTATAAATGTTGATTATATTCTGTTGTTTGATGGTATTGTTGAAGTCTTTGTGTTTGCTGATTTTCTATCTAGTTGTATCAATTGTTGAGAGAGGGGTATTGAAGTCTCTGATTATAACTGTGGATTTGTTATTTCCCCTTTCAGTGTGATCAGCTTTTTCTTCACCAATTTTGCAGCTCTGTTGTTTGTGGATACATATCATATGCTATGTCTTCTTGGGGAACTGATTCTATTATTATTATATAATGTTCTTCTCTGTCTCTGGTAATTTTCTTTCTTTTGAAGTAGTTTTTATCACTATTAATATCACCATTCTTGCTTTCATTTGATTAATCTTAGCATGCTATATCTTTTTCCATCCCATCTCATGATACATTTGTATCATTATATTTGAGGTGAGTTTCTTGTTGATAGCATATAGTTGGGTCATTTTTGAAAATCCACTCTGTCAATTTGTCTTTTACTTGGCATATTTAGGCCATTTACATTTAATGTAATTATTGATATGGTAGGGCTTAAGCTTGCCATTCTATTTATTTATTTTTATTCTCTGTTTGTTCTGTGTTTTGTTTCTCTATTTTATTTTTCTTGCCTTCCCGTGGGTTACCTGAACAGCTTTTAGAATTCCAGTTTGATTTACATATAGTAAATTCCTGAAGGATGGTTTCACGGAACATAAGATTCTGGGTTGACAGTTCTTTTCTTTCAGCAATTAAAAAATGTGCCACTGTCTTCTGGCCTCCATGGTTTCTGTTGAGAAATATGACATCATTCCAATTGTTTTTCCCCTATAGGTAAAGTGTCATTTTTCTCTCAATGCTTTCAAGATTTGTTTCTTTTTCTTTAGTTTTCAGAAGTTTGACTACAATATGTCTTGGTATGGGTTTCTTTCGGTTTTCCTGTTCAGGATCACTCAGCTTCTGAACATCTATAGGTTTATGTTTTTTCCAACTGTGGGAACTTTCCAGCCATTATTTCTTTGAGTACTTTTTCAACTCTGTCCTCTTTCTCCTCTCCTCCTCAGACTGTGATGACATGAATATGAGATCTTTTGTTATAATCCCACAGACGAGGCTCTGTTCCAGTCTATTTTCTCTCTGTTGTTTAGATGCATAATTTTTATCATTCTAGCTTTCAACTCACTGATTCTTTCCTCTGTCCTATCATTTTGCTGTTGAGCCCAGTCACTCAGTTTTCTATTTCAACGATTGTACTTTTTAGTTTTAAAACTTCCATTGGCTTTTCCTTATGTCTTCTGTTTCTTTGGTGAGACCTTCTATCTTTTCATTTGCTTCAAGGAGACTCAAAGCTGATGGATTGCCAGGGAGGCCCTGTCACGGAAGGCCTGGAGCTGAGGTCAGGACCAAGCTTCTGTCAGGAGCTGTGACCAACCTTGTTGGAGCTCGATATATCTTAGGTCTCTTATCTTGCTTTCCTCCACTATTCTAGGTGGGAGGAGGGACAGGAGGAAGAGAAGGTCAAAATGGGAGCTATTCCTCTCTAATGGAGCCCCAGGAGGGCCAGGGTTTTGTCTGTATGCTTGCTACAAGTTGCTGCCTGGCACATATCAGGCTCTCTGGAAATACTATTAACTGAAGGAGTGAATGAAATGCCCCCCTTTCCTCATCTCCCTGCCATGAGACTCCCCCGTCCCTTTCCTCATGTATCTTTGACACATAGTATTGCCCCGTTTCCATGAAAGCTCATTGGCTAATGACAACAGTCGTCATAATACCCAGTATAGCAGGCTGAAAAATGGCCCACAGAGATACCCAGGTCCTTGTCCCCAGGACCTTTGAATATTACCTTCTGTGGCAAAAGGGACTCAGCAAATGTGATTAATTTAAGGATGTGGAGCTGGGGAGTTTATCCTGGATTATCTGGGTGGTCCCTAAATGCAATCGCAAGTGTCCTGATAAGAGGAATGCAGAGGGAGATTTGACTATAGCAGAGGGAAGGTGATGTGATGATGGAAGCAGAGATTGGAGTGATGCACTCCAAAGATGGAGGAAAGGGCCACAAGCCCAGGAATACAAGTGGCCACTGGAAGTTCAGAAAGGCCAGGAAATGGATTCTCCCCCCCATAGCCTGCAGAAGAAACCAGCCCTGCTGACACCTTGATTTTAGCTCAGCAAAACTGATTTCTGATCTCTATCTCCAGAGCTATGCAAGGATAAATTTGTGTTGTTCTGAACTGTCAAATTTGTGTGATTTGTTATAGCACCAAACTAATATACTAGTATGGATTGCAGGCTTCACCTCTGCCAATTTGAGTAATTCTCACCCTGCCCTGGGAAGGAGATTCTGTCATTATCCACTTTACAGATGCAGCAGGGAAGGCTTAGAGGGGAGAAGGCCTGCCTGGGGTCACATAGCTCGCTGGGGTGGGAGCAGTTCGGGTAGGTTTATTCATCAGCAGCTAAGCTTCTTGGAGGGTACAAGTAGGGGTGAACCCCCTCCAAAAAGTTCCTGGCTCCAAAATATAAAAAATAAAATGGCAAAATTGAAACTATTCAAAAGCACAATCATTAAAAAATCCCTCTCCCTAATTTATTTTTTTTTTTGGCAGCCTTTGGGTGTGGGTCACTGTGTAATATGCTTGCTGTGGTGAGGAGCCAGGCCTCCTGTGTGCTGAGTGGGGCCTCCCTGGGTGAGAGCAGCTGCCCATGGGCCACACTGCCCCGCAGGGACATTCAGCTCAATCCAGCTGGCCACATGCTTCCCCACCACTTATGCTTCCTGAAAGGGGGGAATCCTGACATCCGCCCACTGAGCACATTTGCAAACAAATCTGTATGACAAATGATCACGTGGGAATGCTTGTTTACTGGAAGAGACAGAAATTAACAGTGCACTGGAGAAAAGAGGCCCCACCTCATGCCAGTGTATGCTACGCACCTGCACACGCAGATTCAGCCCGGGGCGTGGCCATCCCCACGTGAGCCCTGGAGGGTGGTTCTCATCATCGCCACCCCCCCGTTACAGGCAGATGGCCCAGATTTGCAATGCCCAACAGTGTCCAAACGTGTCCAAGGAGGAACCTGGCCCCAGGCGGCCTTGAGGTCCCGGCCCAAAGCTCTTCAGGCCCATCCTGTGCTCCTGGGGTGGCAGTGGGCCAGCCAGGGGGAAGCAGCCTCCCCTGTTCCCTCCCAGAGCCAGCACAGGTGGGCATGGGGCATCCATACTCAGAGCAGGAGGCCACGAATGGTGACTAGGAGGCCGCTCAAGAGTCCCATGGCGCAGGGGGCAGGGAAGCTGTGGGGTCACCTTACCGTCCTCGCTGAAGATGGGGGCGGTGTACAGGTAGTGGGTGATGCTGGGGTCTTGCTCGAACGGACACTCCACTTGTTTCCACGTGATAAACTCTCCAACCTGCTTGGCCAGCTCCAGGAATTTCTGCCAGGGCAGAGACACAGAATGGAGGCACCCCAGTGCCTGGAGGTCCCTGTGAGGGTGAGTGGCCGGCCACAGCTAAGTCTCTGTCTCAACCAGCAGGGATTTCAGGGATTGGGGAAGAAGGCGGGCAGTAAGTGAGGGAGGGAGTAGCCCTTGCCCACAGCCTTCTCTAGCAAGAGTGAATCTTTTATTTTCATTGCATTTATTTTTGTGGTTATCCCCTGTTTATGGCAAGTGACACGTGTTTATCTAGAGAATAATGCAAACACATTTAAATAAGATGCAAGTAAATTCTCTTATGTATGATGTCAATACATTTATTTAATTTTTAAACAGCGTGCCTACTTTAAGAAGGATTTAAGTAAACAGCAGCACAGTTGTGCTTGGCGGGGAGCCCTGTTCCGTGGCATCCCTCGATCTGCCCTGGCAACTAGGTCTAGCCCCTACTTCCGCTCCCCGAGGCCAGGGCCACATGAGCACCTTGCAACCTCACCCACCCCTGGACTCTGCTCTGAGAAACAATTCAGGAAGGACAAAAGATGGGGTTTCCCACACCTGGCTGTGTGCTGGTATCATCTGTGGAGGAGGCTCCCAGGCCACACAGGGCCCTACGGTCTTGCCTAAGCCCAGTCTCCTCTGTGTCGCCTCCAGCCTGGGCTGACCTGGGCGTGCAGCAGCCTGGCACTGCCTGCTGGACTGGACCTCCCCTAGCTCTGCTGGCCTCGGGAGTAACCGGGCCTGAGGGCAGCATGAGATGGTCTGCTGGGTGTCCGTGCGGGAGGCAGCTCCAGGCCGAAGGACCCAGGCATGTGCTGCTGTCCCTGTCCACAGAGCCCTTGGGGGCCCCACTGCACATCTACTTTTCATAGCCCCTCTGTGTGGCTGGGGTGGGAGCCCCATTTTATAGAGAGAGACTGAGGCTCAGAGCAGCAAGCGACTGGCCCAGGACTTACTGCCCCTTGGAGTGGGAGGCTGGGGGGGCCTCACATCCACCTGTGTTCCTGCTGAGGGCAGCACCCCTCCTTCCCACAGACTGGGGGTGCTACTGCTGCCTCGTGTGCTCTGCCTGCCCAGTGCTGCCTGGCCCACAGCCACACGAGACACTTGCGCTGGGCGGGCCCACTGTGGGGGTCAGGACACACTGGACCAGCTGACCTTGCTTCTGAGGAGCTCGGGGACTCGGGTGTGGTGACCTAGCAAGGGAGGCCCAGCCCGCTCCCCTGTGGGAAACCTGACAGGGGGCTCTCTCTGCCTGGGCAGAGAGCACTTCCTGGAGGAGGGGACACTTGAGCTGACAGCATTAAGTGTGTTTCTTTCCTTCTGCCCATTCCAGCCTCTGCCTAATGACCACCGCCCCGCCCCGCCGCTGCTCAGGGCCCTCCGTCAGGGCCTGCCCTGAGCCCCGTGCGCTGGGCCCTGTGCAGCCTGTCACAGTGGTTACTCACTGGCCTGGTGCTCTCCAAGGGACGAAACGATTCTGCTTCCCCTGCGCTGGGGACAAGGCCTAGCCTGGCGTGGCCAGTGACATGTACGTGAGCCTCGGTCTCCCCAGGTGGCGGAGTGCGGGGTGCTGGTAACCCTGCCCTGAAGTCGGCTGTGAACTCTGCACTCTGCCCCAGAGTCCCCTGTTAGGCGCCAGTGGCCCTGCTCTGGGAACTTCTACTGGCCTGTCTGATTCAGCAGCAGTCCCACCGAGGTCCGGGGACCCTACCTCAAAGTTGACGTGTCCATTGGGGAGCCGGTTGGCACAGCCCTCGTTGAGGAAGTAGATGTCTTTGAGGAGCAAGCTGAAGAAGGGAATGACGACCTGGAAGGGAGAGGCGCAGTTGGCCTCAGCTGGCCCCGCGGCGCTGCCTGAGGGCAGGGAGGCAGCGCCACCAGCAGCCACCGGCCCGCCCTGGGTGCTGCAGCCTAGGATGCAGCGGGCAGGGGAGACTTCAGGGCAAGCCGGAGCCTGGGGCTCCGTGAGCTATGAGGCTCATGAGCGCACCCTGTCGGGGCGACGTGGAACCACAGAAAGGCAGCACAGGCCAGGCTGTCTCCTCCCAGCTGGGTCAGACGCCCTTCACTCTGGGGTCGAGCCGTGTGGCAGAAGCAGGACTGGGATCCAGGCGGCTCGACCCCAGCGCCCCTGTCTTGCCTGCTTCCTTGCTGTGTCGGGGGCTGGGGGTGTTCTCTGTCCCCTCCACCGCCATGGTGCTGAATCCCCAGCCCCTGTGTCAGTGCACGGCAGCTGGACCGCGTGGGGCTGGGGGGACACGCGTGACAGGGAGGATTTCGGGCAGTGGGACTCTGCACACAGAGACGGCTTCCTGGAGGCAGCGGCACTGGAGCTGTTCCTTGAGAGGCAGCTGTTCCACAGTGGGGACTTTTCATCCCTTCCGCCACGTCCCGCTGGTCCAGGCCACCCCCGCGTCGGTCTGGTCTCCCTGCCCTCACAGCAGCCAAAGGGGCCCTTGGTATCTGCAAATCCACTGCCCTTGCTTTCTGGATCCGAAGAGTTCAATCAGAACCCAGCTCAGCTTCGAGGTCACCCACAGAAGTGGGCCCTCTGACACAGACTGAGAGAGAGGGGCGGACAGCAGCCGGCCGCAGGCAGGAAGAAAGCATAAAGTTGGTGCCCACTGAGATCTCTGGGCCGCATCAACCCAGCTGGGGTGCCGGGCGACTATGAGAATGTGTCTACGCATCCTTTCTTCCTCCCTTTCCTCCTTCCTCCTTTCCTTCCATCCCTGAAGCATCTCCAGGGGGCCCAGCCCGCGGCCCACATCTCTCTGGAAGTTAAGGAGAATGCAGTTGAACTAAACACACAGCTCTGTAAGCCACCCGCGGTGGCACCAGACCCAAATGCACGGCATCCCAGCACCCAGAGCTGGAAACGGCTCAGACCACAGGCACATGAAGTCCCAGTCTGTCCACCCGCCCCGCAGCCCCTGCGCCAGCAGCGCCGGGAGAGGGCGGTGCAGAGAGCAGTGCCTCGGCTGGCGTCTCACAGCAGAGGCTGCAGCCCAGCCCAGCCCCCGGCTCCAGCCCCCACGCTGCAGGCCAGAGGCCAGAGCCCTGAGACTGCCACATGCGCCTGTGCCCTGAACAGGAGGCAGCCTGGTGAGCACAGACCGTACCGCTCAGAGCCAGGTGGGCAGGAGATTGGTCCCTGGCTCTGCCACCTACTCGCAGTGGGACTGGACTAGCGACATCTCCTCCCTGAGACTCAGCCTTCTGACCCGGGAAATGGCAACGCTGAAGCCCATCCCACAGGGTGGTCGTCGGAATTAAGTGTGTGGGAGCCAAATGGCCAGAATGAGGTAGGTGCTCAGGGAAGGGAGGTTCCTGCTCTGCTGCCCAGCTCCACTCCCGGGGGTGGGGAGGTCCCCTGCCCTGGGGTTTGAGGTCTTGCCTCACGAGATGCTTCTCCCCACTGCAGCAGCCCTCCCGGGACCCAGAGTCCCTGAAGCACTCGTAGCCCGAACAAGAAAGGCCAGCTGGACAGGGCAGAGCCATCAGTGTGACCTGCATCTCCTGTTGGGTGGCGGGCCAGGAAGGCCTGGGGGGCACACGCGTGCCTGTCTCAGCTCACTTCCCAAACCTGACCACTGGGGTGCATCCGATACAATTCCAGAGTGACGAGAATTTCGAGAACAGCAGTTTGTCCCGTTATCCCTCACGTTGGAGACAGAACCCCACAAACCACAGCAGGGACCTGCTCCCCAGATGCTCCCGCGGGAGCCCATCTTTAAAGGTACAACAAGCCTTGGGGGTTCCTTGTCTGTGGACAGCACAGCTCTGATCATCAGGCTGCTGACGAGGTTTAAGCCAGAGGATCACTGCAGTCCCAGGGCCTGTGCACGATTCCCTGTACCAGGGCCCACGAGGAGAATTTGCAGGAGAAATAAAATGGATCAGGATGAGCAAAGGCCCCCAAATGCAAATGCGTAAGAACATGACCTGTGAACAGGCTGTTGGTAAGGAAGAAGTTTGGTTTAGTCGCTGCTAAAAATGTAAACGTGATCTGAGGCCACGTAATGAAGGTGTTGTGTTTAGAATAAGGGAAGGGAAAGAGCCTATGTCCTTGGAACCACAATCTGGGCGGAAACAGAGGGGACTCTGGCAAGCAGAGCTGTTCAGGGACCACAGGGACCCCACAGGGAGGGGACTAGAAACTGTAGCTTTGGGGCCACTGACTCAGGGGAAGAGAGGATGGGGCCGAGGGGGCTCTGGAGGGCTCGCGAGCAGAAGAGGAAGTGGCTTCACTCTGCATGGTCCCCCAGATAGGACAGGCCAGGCACTGGCTTCAGCCTCTCAAGGAATAACTTCCTATCAGTTAGAGCTGCTTGAGGGGGAGCTGACCTGTTTTGGGAGGTGGTGAGTTCCCCGCACTGGAGGCAGGCAAGCAAGGTGCTGTGGATGCTGCAGAAGGGCAGGGCTGGACCAGGTGGTCTCTGAGCCAGCAGCCAGGTTGCCTGATAAAGCCACCTGGGCCACGTGGTCTGGAGCAGGGAAGAGCTCCGTGGGTGGCAGGCCTGGGACCTACCTTCTCCCTGCTGCTGTGGGCGGTCAGGGAGCGGTGGGCTGCCCCTCGCAGGGCCGTCCTGTAGTTGCAGAAGTTCCCCGCTGGGTCCATCTGGTGCTGGAGGGAGACAAGGAGGCATTTGGGCAGCCCCGCGCAGGGATGGCCGGTGGTGCCGGGCAGCCCAGCTACCTTGCTTACCTCGAGGATGAAAAACTTGGCCGTCCTCACTTTGGCCCAGGTCTTCCTCAGCCTGGAGACAGGGCTCATGTTCATGCCGGCTAGAAGAGGGAGGGCCGGGAGGCCCCTGTGTAGCTGCAGCTGGCCCGGGATGGCCACCTGGCCAGGGCAGGTCTGCAGCGGCCCCCCCCATGGGGGGTGCCTGTGGGCACTGTGTCAAGGTGGGCCCCGCCTGTGTATGCAGAGCCTTTCCCCATCCTGTGGCCAATGCCTGCTTTGGGCCCTGTTCTCTGGATCTGGGGACACACTGCCAAGTCCTCTCCAACCACCCAGAAGGCGTGCCTCAAAAGGGGTGCCCCCAAGACCTCTGAGGTGGGGCCACGGGGCTGATGGCGGCCTGAGGCCTGTGGACAGCCCAGCCCACACCCTCCCGCTGTGCAGAGGAAGGCCCTGACTTGCACCCACTGCACCTCTCGGGGTCTTCACGCTGGGGATGCCAGGCCTGGCCGGCCCACTCACAGATGATGGCCATCAGAGAGTTGAAGTTGCCAATGTTGAAGCACTCTCGGGCCACGTCGATGAAGAACTCGATCACCTGGGCCCTCTGCTTCTTCTTGGCTGGCTGGGAACAGGGTGCCAGAGCCTCAGCAGTGCTGTGCTCCCACCCGGCCCGGCCGTTTGACTTCTCCAAACCCATATCACAGCTCAGAAACTTGAGGCCCAGGGAAATGTCCCAGGGCTCGGGGTCTCTGAGCTCTCCATGGGCAGAGCCAGCAGATGGCCCACAGCCATGGAGGGCTCCGGTGGGCCCTGAGGGGGTGCAGGAGCCTCCCTGCGGCCCGGGAGGTAATGAGAGGCACCTCAGGAGAAACTCGAGGGCTCCCCACATCAGAAGGCACCACCTGCCCCTTCTCCCAGCCCCGGGCTTGCTCTCCCCTCCCTGGGGCTGCACACTGACCCTGCGGCCTGTCCCCTAAGCAGCCCCTCCAGCACTTTCTATGGAATAACTGCGTGACTGTGAAGCCCCCTCTGATGTTCAGAACCACGCGGCTCCTTGCCCTGGGCTGCTGGGCTGAGCTGAGCCCCCCGGTGGCTCAGCCCAGGCTTCACTCGGGTAACCCCATCTCAGCTGCCGGGCCGGAGACTCGAGGGTAGGAAGTGACGGCCTTCTGCTTCCCTCCCCAGTGGGCTCCTCTCAACCCCTGGGCTGCCTTGGGTCGTGCCCGCCGCCAGCTCACGCCCTCCTGGCTTTCCACTCACCATGCAGATCTCAGTTGCCACGAGGTAGCACAGTCTGTTAAACCACTGCACGTAAGCCTCCAGGCTGTTAGTCTTGTCACTGAAACATGGCTGGAAAGGCACACAGGACCACGCTCTTGAGTATTTTTGTCAATGACTTCTTAGAACATGAAGTCAGTTCACGATCCTTGCAGACGATCTGGCGTCAAAACCTCAAAACCATCCAGAAATACCAACGAGGTGGTGTGTGTACCCTTCCAGTCTTTCTCCCTATACACTTAAAGATGTACTTTAAAATTATGTACACACACACACAATTCTCATTATTCATGAATTCTGTATTTGTGAATTTTCCTGCTTCCTAAAAGTTATGTGTAACCCCTCAACTTGTGTTGATTTTGCAATCATTTGTGCACAAAGAACGGCAAAAAAATCTGAGTTACTCAATGTGCGTGGACACCCCCAGCTGAGGTTGAGCCAAGTGACGCGCTCCCTGTTCAGCTCTCATACCGTAAACAAGTGTTCTTTTTTTTCAGCCTCATAGTGTCATGTTTTTTGTATTTTTGTGCTTTTTTTTGATAATTTCACTGTTTAGAAAGGCCCCTAAGCGTGGTGTTGAAGCGCTGTCTCGTGTTCCTAAGCGCAAAAAAGCTGTGTTGTGCCCTGCGGAGAAAGTACGTGTTAGGTGAGCTTCATTTGGGCATGAGTGACAGCGCTGTCGGCTGGGAATTCAGTGTTAATCAACAATGTATATTAAACAATGTGGCTTTAAACAGAAACAGACACAAAAGGTTATATATTGATCAGCTGACAAAAATGTGATAAGAGCATTGCTGGAACCTAACCCTGTATTTCCCCTGGGAGCAATGGTTTGGTATTTGCTAACTTAGTGTTTGTGCCGACGTTACGGAATTGGGAATAACAAGAATCAACTGTACAGCCGGGCGCGGTGGCTCACGCCTGTAATCCTAGCTCTCTGGGAGGCCGAGGCGGGCAGAATGTTTGAGCTCAGGAGTTCGAGACCAGCCTGAGCAAGAGCGAGACCCTGTCTCTACTAACAATTAGAAAGAAATTAATCGGACAACTAAAAATATATAAAAAAAACTAGCCGGGCATGGTGGCGCATGCCTGTAGTCCCAGCTACTCGGGAGGCTGAGGCAGAAGGATTGCTTTAGCCCAGGGGTTTGAGCTTGCTGTGAGCTAGGCTGATGCCACGGCACTCTAGCCCGGGCAACAGAGCAAGACTCTGTCTGAAAAAAAAAACAAAAACAAAAACAAACAAACAAACAATCAACTGTATGTATGTATTTATCTATCTATAACTATCTATAACTATCCATCCATAACTAAATATACATTTCCATACTTTGCCATGTGAACCTTTTCCTATGCCATAAAATATGCTTTGGAAACATAAATTTATGTTTTCAGACAGTCTCGCTATGTTGCCCAGACTGGTCTCGAACACCTGGGCTCAAGCGATCTTTCCACCTTGGCCTGTGTAGTAGCTGGGATTCAGGCACAGCCACGGCCCCCAGTTTGGAAACAAGTTTTTTTTTTTTTTTTTTTGATACAGAGTCTCACTCTCTCCCAGCCTCCCGAGTAGCTGGGACTACAGGCATGCGCCACCATGCTTGGCTAATTTTTTCTATTTTTAGTAGAGAAGGGGTCTTGCTCTTGCTCAGGCTGGTCTCGAACTCCAGAGCTCAGGCTATCCTCCCACCTTGGCCTCCCAGAGTGCTAGGATTGTAGCTAGCGTACAAAATTGTTGAAAAGGGATTAAATGAAGTAACAAATCACAGAAACTTTTAAATATAAAATAATGAACAAATAAAAGCTTAAAACAACAAAAACACAAGTTTCATTACAGTAGGGATTTTGTTTTATGTGATTTCTTACTAGAACAGTGCCTTGGTATCTAGGTGCTCAATAAATACTTGTGATATAAATTAACGAATAAAATAAGTTGAATATTATATAGTATTTGGTGAAGAAGTCAAAAGCCAAGTGGCAATAATCTAATACATTTCTCTAAGAATAAAGGAAAAAAAAGTAGCTGTAGTCAATACTCCCACACATTGCCTTTTTAGTAGGCAATTCTGGTTTTGACACTCTACTCCAATGTCCCACTCAATCAGGGTGTCCTAGCTCCATTTCATTTTTAGGCAAGAAGAGTAACAAAAGAAATTGATTTACTAGGTGCCATATTAGATTCTTTTTGGTTATATTACACCAATATATTACTCAACACAACAATCCTCTTAAGTCAATATTATCTCTATATTTAAAAGAAGGCAACAAATTTGGCCATACTAAGTCAAGCAATACTATATTTGATCTCAGGGGAGTTGGATATGTGGGAATATCCAACATTTTCCACCTTACCATACTGACTTATAGATTTAATATCCTTAAAAACAATCCTCTCAAGAAATGTGTAAGAATTTACTTTCTCTCTGCTTCACACATACTCTTGTTGAAAATAGATTAAATTCATTGGGACTAGATTATGTAAGAGTTATCACCACCTCAAAATACAGTATGGGAGAGGATAGACAGTATTCAGACAAATGCTTCAAAATTTTAAAATATTTTCTAAACTATAAATTGGCAAACATATCAATCCACAGGCTGTTTTAAGAATTATTGCTTCCAATAGCTCTAGACACAAGATAAAGACTTTTTAAAAATATATATATATAAAGAAATAAGGGCAGAGATGCCTGAAGATACCTATGTAATTAAAATATTTAAACTGGCAATACTTACGGGCTTAAGAAGCTTACAGATTTTAGAACAATTACATTACCAAGAATGAACTCAGTTACTGGCCACCTAGCAATGGTGATAAACTGTCATACTTTAAAGAAAAAACTGAGTAACCATGCAACCACATAGTGAGATCTCTCTGTTAAGGGCTTCTTCCAACACTCATCTCCAGAAAAGCGAGATAAAACCAGATAAAGAATCTTTGGTATTTGTATCTAAATCAATCCTTCCTATAAAGATTTACAGTTATAACTAGACAAAGATATAACTTTCATTTAATACAAATGTTTATTAATTTGTTGCATATAATTTGGCTCAAAAATGTTCCAATGGAAAAATTACTTTATTTTACCTGAGGATGCTTGTAACAGTACAACCAATCCTGTAGGTCGGTCTTCAGAAGAGGGGCCACTCTGTCCACAAATGACACAGTCATATACTGCCTCAGAAACTTGTGGTTCTGCTGTGGTGATTTCCATAGGAATATCGTTCTCAGGAGAATCTGAGGGGAAAAAGTTACATCTCTTAATTCCCACAGAGAAAAATCTCTCTTCAGTAAAAATGTAGGGAAAAAGCAATAAGTTCAAATAATTTTCAGCTTCGATATTAATAAAGTATATAGTAATAAAACTATGGAAAAAATTACCTAACTCAGTAAAATGTTCACTCAAAGTTAGATAAAACATGCAACGACTTTATATAATGAAAGACATTAAATAATATATGGTTAAATACACTTACAATACTGTGTGGTATAAAACTGATACCAAAAATACAAAAGCAAAGACATTTGTATCAAAAAAGAAAATTTTTTAAAGTAACATTTTAAGAAAAGAAGGGGAGGTTGTTTGTTTTGATTTTCTTTGAGGCACCTGAGAGGAGAAATTTACCATGGCATGATAGCTTTGGGGGAAAATGGTAGTATTTACTAGAAGATAAAAGGGGAAAAAAACTATGTCTTCCTTATTTCCAATTCTAGTGATTACATTTCAAAAATAATAGTTAACAATATTTATGCAAGGAAATCATGTAGAAATGATCATATTATATATTAATAAAGCAGAACTATTATAGAAAATAACAGTAATCCTCTGGTGATATAATGTCATGAACAGCAAGAAATAAAATATTGAATCAACAATGATTTGCAGATAAAGACCCTTAAATTCCTGAAGATCAGTGATGCTGCTCATGGTGGCAGAGAAATGAGCAGAGGGGACTGACAAGACCAGGGAAGCAGAAGTGTTTTATGAGATCTTTAAAAGCATAGCTAAGTAAATAGTAAATATGTAAAAATATATGTCAGATATAGAAAAAGAAAGGTGTCAAGTTAAGATATTTTTAAAAAAGAATTCATGAAGATAAACATATATCTAATATTTATTAAGAGTGACTGAGAGGAAAATGGGCAGGACCCTAAAACAAAACTCTGAATGTCTAGTATTAATGGAAATAAAAATAAGCCAACAAAGAAATTAGCAAAAAAAACAACCAACTATACATGAATAGAATCAGAACCAGAAAGTACAACGTCTATGAAAATAAGAATAGTAGGTCAAAATGAAAAGAAGAAAGCACCCAATAAGGGTTGACATGGGAAAGATTACTTTAAATTTTACGGAGGAAACTTCAGTACAGAAAACACAGGATGTGTGTGTCTGCTCTAAAGTTCAAAGGAGAACAGAGAAATATCTGACTTAAAGTATAATGAAATAACTCAGTCTCATGTTAAGTGCCAAAGAAATAGAATTTCATTAACTCTATCTTCACACACAAAGATAGTTTTCTTTTTTTAATAAGTCTTGGTATGATCAATTTGAAAACCTCAAGGAAACCCTGATATCAAAATGCATTTATCAAAGAGGCTGCTAAGTCACCTTTTCTAGGGTTTTTAAAAGAAAGGCTTAACGATTTTCGATGGTGATACAGTGCTAAAGGCATGAAAATAAAACAGATGAGCTCTTTTTCATACAAAGTAATTTTATTGGAATTCTGACTTTACTAATTACAGACACTAATACTTTTTTTTTCCTTCAAGAAATTAAAAAGATCATGGTTTATTTCTTTAAAAAAGAGGAAAGCCGCTGCTTCTTTATATCCTATAATGAATAAAATATATTACTGGTAATATATGATTGATTCTATCACTCCCATATCCAATTTTGATATTTTAGTAAAGATTTAAAAAAGATCTAGGACCAAATTAAAGTCTTGTATTTAGACTAGCGCGGTGGCTCATGCCTATAATCCTAGCACTCCGGGAGGCCAAAGCGGGAGGATCCCTCGAGGTCAGCCGTTCAAGACCAGCCTGAGCAAGAGCAAGACCCCGTCTCTACTAAAAAATAGAAAGAAATTAGCCAGACAACTAAAAATCCATATAGAAAAAATTAGCCGGGCATGGTGGTGCATGCCTGTAGTCCCAGCTACTCGGGAGGCTGAGGCAGGAGGACTGCTTGAGCTCAGGAGTTTGAGGTTGTTGTGAGCTGGGCTGACACCACGGCGCTCTAGCCCGGGCAACATAGCAAGACTCTGTCTCAAAAAAAAAAAACAAAAAAAAAAATCATAGCAGTGTCACAGAAAAGGGAAAAGGAAAAAAATGCTCACCTACTAAGACTACCATCAGACTTCTCAACAAATGAATGGCAAAAGATAACACGGCAATGTCTTCAATTGTGACAGAAAATGTTTCTCAACCTGGAATTCTATATCCATTTAAATGAATAATCAAGCATGAGAGTAGATAGACTAAATGTCCCTTCCAGATTTATAAAGAATTCATGTAGTTTAGCCTTCAAACAAGCATAATTAAGAATATACTCGAGCTTGCATTCCAGTAAAACAACACACAAAAAAAGAGATAACATAAGATGCAGGAAACCCCTACGTCAACATACATACATCAACCCTACATACAAGGGGAAAAATCCTGGAGGTAATAGCTGTGCAGCATGCCTAGAGAGCAAATGAACCAAACTGGAAAAGAATTCCCTGCAACAGACAGTATGATGAAGTGGGTAGAATAAAAGAGGTATCATATAAAGGCCCATCAGTTCTCACTACAATACAATTTTTAAAATAAAATAAAAAATAAAAAAGACTGAAACTTCAGGGAAAACAAAAAGCAATATAACAGTCATGGCCCAAATAGAAACAAATAAAAGGTAGTATGGCTTTTAGCAATCAAGGGACTGTAAAAAACAAAGCCATGTACTAAAGACAGTCTCCTTAAAGGGGTCCAGGAGTCAGATTACAGGACTCACAAAAAGTAAATGGATCCTAGCACATTACTTAGCCCTGTGCTCAACAGCATTCAAAAAGTCATACAATACATATACTCTTTATTGTTTTTAAGAGTCAACCTTTGGATAAAAGACATTATTATGACTGAAAAATAAAATGCCAGCACCTTGATTATCTATCTATCTATCTATCCATTTATTTATGTTTTAAGATGGGAGTCTCGCTCTTGCTCAAGCTGGTTTTGAACTCCTGAGCACAACGATCCTCCTGCCTTGCCCTCCCAGAGTGCTAGGATTACAGGCGTGAGCCACCGACCTGGCCACACTTTGACAATTAAAAAGTAAACAGTAGGTAATAAAAGGCAGGGGCAGAGAAGAGAAAGGAAAAATGAAAGGAAGGGTTGAGGTGATTATTAGTTCATTTTATAAGAAGAAGTATCAAGATATTGACTACTGTAGCTAGATCAATAGATATTATAATTATATTAAATATATAATACACGAAAATACAATTATCAATTTTTGGAAAAAAGAAGAGATGTAGAAACGAAAAGTAGTGTCAATGAATTAAACCCTCATCTTTCATATGAGAAAGTAAACTGATGCTAAGTAAATTCCATAAAGATAATTTAAATACAGGTTGAATATCCCTTATCTGAAATGCTTAGGACCAGGAGTGCTTTGAATTTCAGATTTTTTTCTGATTTTGGAATATTTACATATACATAATGAGATACCCTGGGGATGGGACCCAAGTCCAAACACAAAATTCATTTATGTTTCATACACAACTTATAGAAATAGGGTCTTGCTCTGTTATCCAGGCAGGAGTATAATGGTGCAATCACAGCTCACTGCAGCCTAATATTCCTGGGCTCAAGCAATCCTCTCACCTTAGCTTCCCTTAGCTGGGACTACAGGCACTTACCACCATGATCAGCTAATTTTTTTTTTTTTAATTTTTTGTAGACTGGGGTCTTACTATGTGACCCAGGCTGGCCTCGAACTCCTGACCTCAAGCAATCGTCCTATCTCAGCCTCCCAAAGTGCTGGGATTACAGACATGAGCCACCCCACCTAGCCTTGACTGCATTTTGACAGTAGCCTATCGCATGAGGTTAGGTGTGGAATTTTCCACTTGAGACATCATATCAGTAATCAAAAAGTTTCAGGTTTTGAAGCATTTAAGATTTCAGATTTTCAGATTAGGGATACTCAATCCATATTCTTTCCACCAAAGTTATATCCTGAACACAAACTACACTCTTGATGGTTTAGAACACATTAGGGTAAATTTGGACTGATCACCTCTCTGCACTTCTTCTGGACACTGACTATATGTCTTTATGTACACAAAATGCATGAGAATGTACACACACATTTGAATGCACATAATGCACATATTTGTATGTACTTTAACTGAATGTATGACTTTATTTTCTTTCAGCAATTTTGTCTAAAAGAAAAACAAAAGGAAAAAAAATTGCTGGAATGAAAGAAATAGGGAAGGAAATATCCTGGTTAACTGAAGACTGAGATTGAGATTTAAATTTATTTCTCCAATGTGTATAAAAGGTTACTCATAGCAATCTACCATGATACAGGAACATCTCCTTTCACTGCATAAATCCTAATGCTCATCCTATCAGAAGTGACAAATATATCTGATTTTAAGAAATATTGAAGAGGATGGCAGAAAGAGGTGGCACTAAAAACATTTGAAAACTATTTTAAGGATCTTGGGATCATTTCACAGGAAAAGATCAAAATAAGTAAAGGTATATTGATGAACCTCGCAAATATAAGAAATAGTTTAATAGAAGAGAATAGAGGGAACATACTGTATTGCTACCATCAGGAAGAACTTCCTAACAATTGCAGCTACTCAACAACAGAATGGACTGTCTATAATGAAGGTCTGATTTTCTATCACTCTATTGTTTAAATAAAGACTAAAGACTAGAAATCATCTGTCTGTAATGTTTAAAACTGGTGGATTACTGGACAAGATCATCCCTAATTCTAAATTAATAAATTTTGACTTACCAACATCCATTGCAGTTTCCATGAAGCTTTTCTGCCGTGAAGCAAACTCTGCAAGCAATTTCTGTTGTCTCTCTCTAGCCTTTTGTCGCCTAGATTAAACAGAAATAAAGTTACTAGTACCAGATGTGCTTAAGACTTATCTATTACTACTATCTTCAGGAGTATGTAATGTATGAAAAGCCCCTGGCACACAGTTGAGAACAATCTGTTTTCTGTCTTATATATTAAATTTCATGTAAGATTTGATTGTCCTTTAAAGAATTTTACTGCTTTAAAAGGTTTCAAATTCAGGCCAGGCGTGGTAGCTCACACCTGTAATCCTAGCACTCTGGGAGACCAAAGTGGGAGGAGAGCTTGAGCTCAGGAGTTTGAAACCAGCCTGAGCAAGAGCAAGACCCCATCTCTACAAAAAAGAGAAAAATTAGCCAGGCATGGTGGCGCATGTCTATAGTCCCAGCTACTCAGGAGGTTGAGGCAGGAGGATTGTTTGAACCAGGAGTTTGAGGCTGCAGTGAGCTATGATGATGCCGCCCTCCAAAGCCAGGGCAACAGAGCAAGACTCTGTCTTCAAAAAAAAGAAAATATACAGGTTTCAACTTCACAGATCCAACAGATAAAAATAAAAGATAAGATTTACTTTAAATGAGAAATAATAATTGAGGTAGACAGAAAATCTGGATTTCCAACAACACAATTTCCTAAGTATATATTTCAGATGGTAGCAATAGTAAGAGTCTTTTTTTAGCAAGGAACTAACAATTTACTCCCCCATTTAATAGTAAATTGGTTGCTAGAAAAAACTATGATGTTTAGATATAAACAAAATCTAAAAGATAAGGACAGTTAGATTTACTGTTACCCTAAAAATAGGTCTCTCCTATTAGAGAATGAGCAGAAGGCAGTAAGTTTCCCAGTTTCTACTAGGAGATAGTTCAAGTTTGGTTTATTTTGTATGAAGTGAAAGATTCTGAAGAGACTCAAACACAACATAAAGAATAAAAGTATATTCCCAATCTAAGCATAAATATTCCTTTGGATTAATTCACTACTTTCTATTTATTATTTATCCCTATCTACTTCCAAAGAATATTTTAATTTGACACTGGTTGCAAAAAAAAAAAAAAATCCACCAATACAACAGTACCATACATAAGAATAAGAAAATAAAAGTAAACTAATGAAGAGGATAGGCTTCCCCAGATTATGCAATCTAACAATACCAGTGAGTATAAAATTTTACTCCCACTAAGGGAAGGTTAAAATAGTAATTTAAACAAGAGAGGAGAGAGAGGAAGAAGAAAAGTAAAAGGTTAAGAGGTAAGCTATATATTAGCTCAATGAGAGAGACAAATTTTTTACTTGAATAAAACTCATAGAGGAAGTGATCACAGCCCATGAACAAAGGATATGAAAACATAATGGACAGAATACACTATAGCAGTTGCTTTTAATGACTATTATTATATCTATACATTATAAAAGTCATAACATTATGTTAAACTAAGAATCTACATAATCATTTCTATAGGAAAAACCTCAAAGTATTTGTCTATTAATCTGAAATGATTCAAGGATAGAGCACATGGAATTTAGAAGAATGGAATGCTAACAGTAATTTTTAAACTACTCATATACCTGTTCCCATCAAATTAGTGGGGCTAATCAGGAACAACTATGAATCAAGTTTTATGGTCCACCTTACCATGAGAAATTACATATTTTAGCCCATAATGTTCAAAAGATTTCTAATGTTCTTTTTTCAACATTTTAAGATAATTTAGGGTCCACATAAGAAAACTTGCTTTGTTTTATAACAAAAATTCTTTTATATTGTTTTTGAGCCAAAATACTATTACCCAGGTTGAGACTCACTTTATTCATCAAACGTAACTCTGAGTGACATTGGCCATTTCAAAAAATTAAATCTATTCTCCTCTCTTCCCTTCCTGAACATGAAGGATGGCAACACCTAGCACAAAGTGTCAGTATCCAACAGCCTGGCACTTGAGGGCATTTGTGTGGTAAAAGATTATAAGACATTTATTACATACAAGAGAACTGATCAAAAATTATATATATATATATATATAGAGAGAGAGAGAGAGAGACAGACAGACAGACAGACAGAGAGGATTATGGGCGCTAGGTTTCTCACTATGGGAGTAGAGAGTTACAAACATGGAAAGACAGAAAACAAGAATGGTTCCTAAGGTGTCAGATTGGAATTGGAAGTATCAGGATGAACTCTCATAGTTTTCAATACATATAGACATAAAAGTAAACATGAATTTCTCCCTCCCTCCCCTCTCCACATCCTGCAACACAAACACAGACATGCAAAGATACACACACATACAATTTTCCCTAGCTCTGCCCACTAAGAAGGCCTGAAAATGGCTATGCTTCAGTAGACTAAGCACATGGATTATGCTTTCTAAATACAATTCTCTACTAAAAGCAACCAAGACTTGGAGAAATGGCTGACTCCAAGTACAAGATGACCTTGGAACATCTTATGGCCCCAGAAGATAAAAATATTTTCCAAAAAGGATGAGGATAGATGAAAAGGACACAGAAACCAGCTTGAAGGGATGCCTAGTGGACAAATCTGGAAAAATATGAGCATCAAAATGAATAACAACCATATCAGATAAAATAGGAACCCACTAGTCCATACTGATAAAAATAACTGAATCTATTCAAAGTTAATAGGATTGGAATATTACAGTATCTCACTTTTTTCACAAATTATGTATTAATTATGAAGGGAGAAAAACGTAACTTGACAGTGAAGAAGTCTGCCAGATACTCTCCTAATCAAGTGACCAAAGTTAACCATCAGTGATGAAACAAATTGAAATCTTATGCGATGCACAGAAAATAGCAACACTTCATTGATATTCCTGCCAAAGATGCATGACCTGAATCTAAACATAAAGAGACAACAGACAACCCAAACTGAGGGACATCCTGCAATGTTACTATTTACTGTCCTCATAATCTTCAAAAGGCCCTTATTTCTAGGAAATACACACTAAAGCTTTTCAGGGTGAAGGGGCATGATATCAGCAACTTACTCTGAAATGGTATGAGAAGTTCTTTGCACTGTCCTTGAAATACTTCTGTAAGTTTAAGATTGCTTCACATCTATAATACTAGCACTCTGGGAGGCCCAGGAAGGAGAATTGCTCAAGTTCAGGAGTTTGAGACCAGCCTGAGCAAGAGCGAGACCCTGTCTCCACTAAAAATAGAAAAATTAGCCAGGCGCAGTGGCATGGTCCCATAGTCCCAGCTACTTGGAAGGCTGAGGCAGGAGGATCTCTTGAGCCTAGCAGTTTGAAGTTGCAGCGAGCTATGATGATGCCACTGTACTCTAGATGGAGCGACAGAGCAAGACTGTCTCCAAAAAAAAAAAAAAAAAAGATTGCTTCAAAATAAAACATTTTTAAAAATTAAATCTGTCCTCAAAGAACAAATATTTGCCACAATGGAAGAAATGGAAACAAAACAAAAATGTGCTACAGAAGCTCAAAGCATTCTAAGAGACCTCCAAAAATGCTATGAGCAACAACAGCACAGATAGAATACATCTGCAGTCTTCAACTCCCAGACCGCTACGAGTCTGTGGCCTGTTAGGAACTGGGCCACACAGCAGGAGCTAAGTGGCAAACTAGAGAGGAAAGCTTCATCTGTATTTACAGCTCACATCACCGCCTGAGCTCCACCTCCTATCAGATCAGGGGAAGCATTAGATTCTCATTGGAGCATGAACTCTACCATAAACCGTGCATGTGAGGGATCTAGGTTGCACACTCCTTTTAAGAATCTAACGTCTGATGATCTCAGGTGGAGGTGAGGCAGTGATGCTAGCGCTGGGGAGAGGCTGCAAATGTAGACTATCATTAGCAGAGAGATTTGACTGCACAATAAATGTAATGTGCTTGAATCATCCTGAAACATCTCCCCACCACGGGTCCATGGAAAAATTGTCTTCCATGAAACCAGTCCCTGGTGCCAAAAAAGGTTGGGGACTGCTGGAATACAAGTTTGGTCTCCTGTAACACTTCTTTGTAAATTTATTAGTTTTGGTATGCTTCTTTAATTAATGCCACTCTCCAGCTCATTTTTAAATATGTATATTTATATCTAGAATAAATATGTTCACAAGAGTACGACAAATATCTAAACATCTGTTTTTCATATTAGATTTTTTTAATATAACAAATCCACATATCAAACATAAGAAAACCTCAAATGTAACTGCTTGACACTAGTATTAAAATGTATTTCTACAGCAGCTGTCTATGACAACCAGAAATGGAATGTCATTGTGAGTTTTTTCTTAATCTAGATTATTCCTTTTCTAAAATTGGATAAAGACCATTAACAAAAGGTATAAACAAGTTCTGGCAGATTCAGGACAATTCAGAAATTTTCCATTACTGCCCCAGAGGTGAAGACACTGAAGTTGCATATTATTACAACCACCTAAGGTTTCTTATTTGTAACTTATTTTCTAGGAAGATAATCTATTATGAAAGTGAAGCCAAGTTTGTCAATAGGTAAGGTACCTGAACATGGATCCTCATTAAGTGTTTATGAATTGTTTTGCCTTTGTTATGAAATTTAATCCAAAATCCAACCCAGAGAAAAGACAAATGTGAGAAGCACAGTGAGATTCAAACAGATTCATCTTAATCCTTAGCTGTCTGCTACAAAATTAGTTTCAAGTCCTTGTCGGTACTATCACTGCCAAAAGAAAACAAAATCTATCACAAAGAAAGCTTTTAAAATTTTTAGAATATTATTTATTACAAGAGCATTAGGATCTTTCTCCCCCATAAAAACAGCATCTGAGGCCAGGCGTGGTGGCTCACGTCTATAATCCTAGTGCTCTGGGAGGCCAAGGCGGGAGGATTGCTTGAGCTCAGGAGTTCGAAACCAGCCTGAGCAAGAGTGAGACCCTGTCTCTATTAAAAAAATAGAAAGAAATTAGCTGGACAACTAAAAAAAAAAAAAAATATATATATATATATATATATATATATGTATGTATATATAAAAATTAGCCAGGCATGGTGATGCATGCCTGTAGTCTCAGCTACTCGGGAGGCTGAGGCAGAAGGATTGCTTGAGCCCAGGAGTTTGAGGTTGCTGTGAGCTAGGCTGACGCCACAGCACTCTAGCCCAGGCAATGGAGTAAAACTCTGTCTAAAAAAAAAAAAAAAAAAAACAAAAAAAACCCAGCATCTGAGGCTGGGTGCGGTGGCTCACGCCTGTAATCCTAGCACTCTGGGAGGCTGAGGCAGGAGGACCTCTTGAGCTCAGGAGTTCGAGACCAGCCTGAGCAAAAGTGAAACCCCATCTTTACTAAAAATAGAATAAATTAGTCATGCGTGGTGGCACATTTCTACAGTCCCAGTTACTAGGGAGGCTGAGGCAGGAGGATTGCTTGAGCCCAGGAGTTTGAGGTTGCTGTGAGCTAGGCTGATGCCATGGCATTCTAGCCTGGGCAACAGAGTAAGACTCTGTCTCAAAAAAACACGAAAAAACAAAAAAAAAAACCCAGCATCTGAACTATGTCCTCTAGGATCACATTTATTATTAGTAATAATTACAGAATACCCTTAACGAAACAAAATAGACTTTGATTCACTGAATATCTTCCTTAATAAAAAAAAAAAAAAAGCATACACTGTGTTTTTTTGGGGGGAGGACCAGAAAGGAAGGATGCACTATTACATAACCAGAAGGAAAGATCACTAATTTAGAAGAGGTTAACAAAAATAAAAATCTTATCTCATTTTCAACTTTCTATTTTTATCAGAGTAGATTTACTAAATTTTAGGCTGTTACTAATTCAAATTTAATGAACTGTCATCTAAATCACATGTTAGTTCTGGCTGGGTGCTATGGCTCATGCCTATAATTCCAGCACTTTGGGAGGTCATGGCAAAATTGAGACCAAGAGTTTCAGACAAGCCTGGACAACATAGTGAGACTTGGTATCTACAAAAAATTTAAAACTCAGCCAGGTGCCATAGCACACACCTGTAGTCCTAGCTATTTGGGAGTCTAAGGCAAGAGGATCACTTGAGCCAGGAGTTTGATGCTGCAGTGAGCTATGATCGAGCCATTGCACTCCAGCCTGGCTGATGGAGTGAGACTGTGTCTCTAAAAAATAATGAATAAATAAACGTTAGTTCTTTATTACTCCTATTTGTAAATTCCTATGAGAAAAAATAGGAACGCTCCTAAATTCTTAATTTACTATAGGCCTTTGTGTATACTATACTTTTAATATAAATTTTCTGTGAAAAACTTTTAATTATATCGGAGATGAAGTACAACTATATATGTGACTAAAATTGCCCTTGATACAGTTATCAAAGGATGATCTAACAAATCAAATAGGATAGCCAATCTTATCTGAACTAATGCAGTACTTAACAATTTTGATAAGTTTCTTCCTTTTTGAACTGCCTCTTCTTATGCCTTCTCGAAAGCCACTCACCCCCCTTTTCTTCTACTCCACTCTAGCCATACCTTTTCAGTCACTTCTGTGGGTACTCCTTCCTCAACCATTCCCTTTAATGTTTTTTTCTTGAGTTCTATATTGATTCTTCTCATCTTCATACTGTACATACTCTCCCAAATATAAAGCATCCACTGTTAGCTATATGCTCAAATCTGTAGCTCTAAGAATTCTCCCCTAAGTCTCAAACTCTACATCTGACTACACTTCTTCACCTGGATGCCCTCCTTAAACTCAGTAATGTACAGAACTGAACATATCAATTTCACGACTAAGCCTCAGTCCCCTTCCATACTCCCTTATCTTGGTAAAAGGAGCATTATCCAAGTCAGAAATCTGGGAACCATTCATGACTTGTCTCTCATCTCCTACATCAAGCTGATCACCGAGTCTAACAACTGAAATTCTGAAATCTTTTTGAAATGTCCTGGGTCTTTTAGTTTTATGTGTATTCATTAGAAGGTATACTGTTTTTTAATAAACCCTTTGACAGTTATGGTGAGTTTCAGCCTTTCAAGTTCACCCTGTCATGTTTATGACAGCAGTGTAGGCAATACTGACAAGGCTGTTGGGAAGCAGATGGTGACAATGCACAGTAATACGACTCTCTGGCAAGCAATGTGTGCTAAGAACCATATCATATTCATAGCCCTTGACCCACAAGTCCCACTTAACATCATAAACATCATTTATCTTGGGATAAAAAACATCATCCCAAGAATGAAAGTCAAAAGATGAGGAAAAAAGGGTTTATAAATATTATAATTTAACAACAAATTAAAGGTAACCTAAAGGTCCAAAAACTAGAGACATAAGTTAGAATGTGTTTAAAAACATGAATTTGTAAATGAATAGCAATCATATATTGACAAAGATTAGAAAAAAACCAAAAGGAACGAACGCAGTTGGATTTTTATTTTCGGAAATATTTAAAATATTTAAAAATTTTTTCTGTTCTCATTTAAAATTGAATTGATAATAGTTTTTGAAAAGAGCAAGAGAATCATTAGATCCCTAAAGCAATAATAACAGCATTAGCATGCCACCATGCCCCAAAGGTAGTAATTTAAGGTTGGAGTCAGAAACTCACATCTTCTTTGGTGAATTCAGCATTTTACATGCATAAGCACTGACTATGCTCCATTCCATTTATCTTACAAACTAATCAATCACCTATGACTGTTGCTACTAAATATCCATATGATGAGCCTTAATGACCAAAAGGGAGAAAACAGCACATCTTCGACTGTACCACACATTTAAATCATTAAAAATAAAAATTACCTTTCTTCTTTGTCCAGTGTTTTCTTCTCTGCTGCAGTAATTTTTTTGGGTGGTACAGGAGGGGTCACTTTTCTACATATCTCTTCAATGATGCGTTTGTTCATTCTGCTTTGCAATGTAGCTTTTAGTAAAATTCTTTCTACTGCAGTTATACCATCTCCATGACTGTATTTAGGAACTTCTGGTTGGATTAAAATTTCTATGTCATCAAGCCAAGGAGGATAGTAGGAATTTTGTTTTCCTGAGAGTTTGTGGTGAAGTTTAATTAGCAAAGACAATATGCTTTCTTTAATTTCCAAAATGGCTGTAGTTAACTGCGGAGCTGAACCAGGAGCAGACCATTTATTTGACGTTTTGGGACGAACCACCTGATTTGCTTCACTGCTACTGCGATTGATGATCTCCTGAAATTTCTTTCTGCGCTCTGCTACTAAGCTGAAAACTTGAGCTGTACCAGAATTCTACCATTAAAAAAAAAGAAAGAAAAATCAAGAGAAGTTATTCATCAATTTTAAAAACATATTAGTACTACATTTTCTAATGGGAATGCTCAAAGTTTACCCAAAGATTTATTCAATAGATTTGCTCTTTACATAAATCTGTAGATTATCGGCAATAACACTTCTTTCTCAACCTCTTGAGCCTATCTATTTGGAAAAGTAGTATCTATAGCCATACTGAAGAGAAATCATAAACGAAATTCCTCATCAGTTTACAGGAAGAAAAGCTGTTCTATTCAACATTCATCAAGAAGACTATACTCTTTACTAACTTCTAGAAAACTGCTACAGTTTCCAGTTAAGAAAATTATAAATTAATTTTTTTTAATTTTCTAAGTTAATGAATCTGAAATGGTAATTAATTTTACTTCTAAGGAACTTCAAAGTTTGAAAATTACTTCTAACATAAATGCTCGAAGTTACTAAACTGAAATGTAAGAATGAAAAATCAAATTGATCTGTTTCATATTTTACTATCGCTATGATTTGTTATTTGAACAAATTTTTTTTAACTAAGAGTTTTTCTCAACAATTTATCTTCTAAATAGCCTTTTTACTAAAGTGGGCAAACTGCATTAGGGCTCTTAGAAATCATCTTTTAATTAAGACATGAGTCAATTTAATGGACTTCCTTAATTTTTTTAAAGTCAGTATACAAAGAATACCCCAATATCAGCTGAGCTTTTATGAATCAAAGTATAGTATACACTATTTTTCAATACCCAAGCTGTTTGTAAAGTACTCTCTACCAGCGTTAGAGGCAAAGAGCCTTTTATAGAGGTTCAAATATTTTAATTAAAACTGTATACAGCATTCCCAGTAAAAACATGTCAAAGACAAAGAAAGCTCCTATGGATACTCTACTACGAGAAATGTCTGATTCAACACTCTCCACTCACAAAAATCTAGGTTGTAGGGATTAGAATTGCTTAAGTTTAGTTCCTTGGTATATTATTTCAAGATATTTCTTTTCTGCTTCTTAAAAGTTAAAAAATTAATTAACCTACATGCAGAAAGTTAATTTTCAAAATGAGTCCAAATATACAATATATAGAGCTTTAAGACTTTTATGGGCTTATTTTATCAAAGTTAATTAATTGCCATAGAAGCAGAAAAAAATTATTTATAAATGAGCATGCTGCCAGTATAAAATTTATTTTGATTTAGGAAATATCCAAGTCATTTTTAAGATGTTAGTAACACAGCTGCAATGCTAAATATAAACAGATCCAATGTGCCATCCATAATTGGGCCAAAATACTTCTAATACTAGTACGAAAAACCCACTTTTAAATATTCAGTATTATTTTTAAGCTCAACGATATGAATTTTCTTTACTATTAAGCTTAACACTTTATCAAAAAAACACACATATATTAAAGAAACGATTTTTAAAATTTAACCATATTAATTACACACACATACACACACAAATACTTAAAGTTTTTTTTTTTTCCCATTTCCAGTTAAAGCCATGTTGCTAGTTAATGTAAATATCATACACATCTACCTCTCTTTGAAGAACTTTAGGCCGTCGTGAAGTCTGGCAGATTAAAGGAAAAAGACTGGTGAGGCAGAAGTTGCTAAGATATATCACAGGAAATAAAAGATAATTTAAAGTTATCTACAACCACATTATTTTTTCTTTCTGATACCACAGGATAATCTAAATAATATATCCCAACACAACATAAAGCTTTTCCTTCTTGCTCTTACACTTACTTGTAAAGAACTCAAGCTATCAGAGCTAGTACTTGCAGATGAGTCTCTCTTCACTTCGGGAGCAGTCTCTGGAACTCTCACTCTAACATAGTTTATAAAGTGTCGCATGTTTGACACTAAGTTACTACCAGGAAACCAACTGTCATGACAACGTTCTGGTCCACCCACAGATGTCTAAAACATAAAAATAATGAATATCAAACCTTGCCACGTCACATCTAAGGTACAATGGAGATGTAACAAGCCCAAATAATCATCTACTGCCTGTCATATTTCTCAATTTCTTATAGTCTCATCCACAAATTATCAAGTAGATAAAGTTAAAGAGAATAAAATCAAATAGAAACACAAAATACAGGAATAAATTTCTCAACAGTAACATGGAAAAGTCCAATGGAATCAGCTAAATGTCTCCTGAAAAATACATTTTTCAATCTGGAAATACTTAATCATACAGAATATTTATCATCACCCATTAGTAATAATACAATCAAATAATGTTAGTTTGGACTAATTCTGGAAGAAAGTTTGGAAAATCAATCAAAAAGTCAACATACCAATATATATTTTTTTCATAAATATAATATTAAAAGGACTTAGAGGAATCTTAATGACTTTTTAATATTTATGAAAGAATATATGTTGATTCCACTTGGACTATAAAGAACTGCTGAAGTTTTTTTTAACTTGTTTGTTTTTTGCTGTTATTGTGCTGTGGGCTTTTTTGTCTTTTTGGAGGGAGGAGATGAGAAGAATCTTACACATTTGTAAAATTTAATTTGTAGTAACAATTGCTTTCATTCTTTAATGAAACACATTAACAACTTGTATTCTTAAGTACTTTAAACATTCTCCCATATAACAATATTCATTGCATTACCTTAAAATCTTTACAAAAAGAATTTGCCACTCAAAAATAATCTCTAATCAAATTATTAGAATTTCTAGACATAAGTCCTAACTTTATAATTTTTTACCAGTAATCAATGAGTAAGCAGTGAAGCAGAAGTTGTTTTGATATCAGAGGAAATAAAAGATAATCTGAAGTTATCTACAACCACATTATTTTTAACGCAACCAAAAATGCATTAACTACTTTTCTCAGATTAATTTTTATGATGTGAATTATGAATTTCAAATTCAACAATCCCATTAAGAGAGTTTAATATATCCATGAAAGCTCTAAAAGACATGTGTATTTGAAGATCCAAAAGGGTCTTTTCTAGCAGTTGTTAAGAAGATGTTACATCAGTATGATGAATTCATAAATGCACTTGAAGATGAATCCATATATACACTTTATTTTTTATTTTTATTTATTTATTTATTTATTTATATTTGAAGACAGCATTTCACTCTCTTGCCCTGGGTAGAGTGCCATGGTGTCAGCCTAGCTCACAGCAACCTCAAACTCCTGGGCTCAAGCGATCCTCCTGCCTCAGCCTCCCAAGTAGCTGTACTAACAGGCGCATGTCAGCACGTCCAGTTAATTTTTTTCTATTTTTATCTGCCTGGCTAATTTTTTCAATTTTTAGTAGGGATGGGTCTCACTCTTGCTCAGGCTGGTCTCAAACTCCTGAGCTCAAGCAATGCTCCCACCTCGGCCTCCCAGAGTGAATAAATACACTTTATTAAGGCATGACATAATCAGCAAAGCTATGACATGTATGGCATGGCAACACCTAGCTAGAGCCAGATAGGGGTTGCCCCCTATCTAAAAATTGTAAAATATAAGAAACTACTTACCTCTTCATCTGATTCCTCTTCAGCAGAATTTTCGAGTCCTAATTCAATCAGATATAAAACCATGCAGAGTACATGTTCTGATAGATTTTGATGATCCATCAAAATCTTTAAAAAGGGAAAAAAATGCCTCATAATTACTTTTTCCACAAATTATGTATTTCATTTAAAGATCAAAAAGCATTTTAATGTTATAGATGAAAACAACATAATCAGGTACATAAAAATCAGGTATGTAAGTAAAGCTATATCTTGGTGAAAAGACAAACTAAAACCAAAACAGCAGGTTTCCTCTCAAGATCACATAGTACTTTAAGCAATATCTAGAAATATTAGTTGACAGGTTAACATATCAAATAGTCCACTAAAACCATCAACATTAATATACCAGTATCTAATAAAATAATTAACAAGAACATTTTACATCACAATTTGCTAACTCTTCTCCTGAAAAGGATATCAGATAAATAACTTTATTAAATAGAATAATTCAGGCAAATGTGTCTGGGAGCACAATAAGTGTTTATGGTACATTAATTTTCTTAAAATCTATCTTTAAAATTAAAGCTCGGAGCCTCTGAATATTTTAAGCAGCTGTATATGTATGTTTGTCAGCGTATGATTTATATGGATGAGAAAGGAAGAAGAAATGCAAGTGGTTAGTAGAGAGGTTTCTGAGGAAAATTCAGTAAACCTGACCTTGTATATGTATTACATAATGCAAGCCCTACACACCTCACACAGGATTTCAGGGCTACCTACACCAATCACTCATTCAGTATGATGCAACAGACCACTAGCCAGAAGATACATAAAATACCATAAGAGAAAAATGGCCTGGCGGCTATCATCTTGTTATCATTCCAAAAAGGTCATCTGGCCACATGTTGAAAGGGATGAGAGGAAGAGGCTCTCTAAGGAGTGGCAATTTCAGTTGCTGGTGAGATAGCAGAGAACAAAAAAAGAGGACAAGCTAAGCCGAGCTTCACAGAAACTGCCCAAATGGCTGAGGGGACTGGGAAAGGAGGTTTTAGTCAGTTAAGACCTAATCCGTTGTTACTAAAAAATCTTTCAATTCAACGACTTTCTAATTTTTTTTGACAACTCAGATGTTTTTCTATTTATCTGTCGTGTGGCAAAGAGGTGAAGAGCATAGGCTTTCAAAATCTTTTTAAAACCTGAATTTTAACAAAAATTCTGTCTATACCTATTTTATCTTCATCAACAGACTCTGGCCTTAGTTTTCTCATCTCTGAAACTGGAATGATAGCCCAGAATTGTTGTGAGGATTACACGAGTTAACATCTGTCATTTGCTTAGTACAGTATCCAGCGACTGGTATTCAACAAATAGTAAGGGGGTGTTGCCAATGGTGTGAAGAGCAGGAGGGGACTGAAGGCTGGAAGATGACAGAAGTCATCCTTGCTGATCCAGTATGTTACACAGACAGAAGCAAGGCTCAGCCACACATCGGCTAGTATAAGCAACACTGGAACACAAACCACAAACTCCCAGACCATCGCCTATCATTACTACAACTACTAATAAATAAAATATTGCTGGCTAAATTAAGTTTGACTTGAAATCCTATAGCATTACAGCTCTGACTAACTTAAAAACTAAGGAGAAAAAAATTCCTTTATAAAGCACTACAAAAAACTAAAAACGGTTTTTCCAGGGAGTTTTATTTTAACATGTTCTTTAACGTTAAACGTGGCAAGAGATATAGGTGATTTTCTGAGATTGATTTTTAGGAAGTTGACTTGTCAATGCAATGTCAATTAGAAAAGTGGTTTTTGTTTCAGTTTTTGTCTTCTTCTTGAGACAGTCTTGCTCCGTTGCCCAGGCTGGAGTGCAGTGGCCTCATCACAGCTCACTGCAACCTCGAACTCCTGGGCTCAAGCCATCCTCCTGTCTCAGCCTCCAGAGAAGCTGAGAATACAGATGCGCACCACCATGCCCAGCTAAATTTTCTTTCTTTTGTAAAGACCAGGTCTTGCTCTTGGTCCTGCTCAGGCTGGTCTGTGGCTCACACCTTTAATTTCAGTGCTTGGGAGGCCAAGGCAGGAGGATTGCTTGTGCCCAGACATCAGGGACTAGTCTGGGCAACACAGCAAGACTCCATCTTTAGAAAAAATAAAAAAAAAATTAGTTGGGCGTGTTGGCACGTGCCTGTAGTCCCAGTTATTTGGGAGGCTGAGACAGGAAGATCACATGAGCCCAGGAGTTTGAGGCTACAGTGAGCTAAGATTGTGCCAGTGTACTCTAGCCTGGGCAACAGAATGAGACTATTTCTCAAAACAAAAACACTTTTCTGGCCAAGTGTGGTGGCTCACGTCTGCAATCCTAGCACTCTGGGAGGCTGAAATGGGAGAATCACTTGAGCTCAGGAGTTTGAGACCAGCCTGAGCAAGAATGAAATCCCATCTCTAATAAAAATAGAAAAAAATGAGCCGGGCATGGTGGCACACATCTATAGTCCCAGCTACTTGGAAGGCTGAGGCAGGAGGATCCCTTGAGCCCAGGAGTTTGAGGTTGCTGTGAGCTGGGCTGATGCCACAGCACTCTAGCCCGAGCAACATGGCAAGACTCTGTCTCAAAAAAAAAAAAAAAATTCTTTGATGCAGTCACATAGGGACCCCACTCAAACCCCTACATGTCGCATTCCCGATCAGAAGAAAAAAGCAAAGAGAACGACCCCAACCTAAGGGTCACTGGCCAGCATAGCTGTCATTTTAGTGGGTTCTAGGGTTGTTCGGTCCCTGTAGTTCATTCCATCCCTCCTGTAGTTCCACAGCATTTCACTTCTTGTTCTATAGAAGTTATAAATAAATATTCCCTTCAGTAGCTGGATAAAGGAAAAAGTTTCTCACAAAGAATGGTGTAGCTATTCCATTATTTTCAACTTGGATTTCAAATATATGTGATTATAACATATCCTCATACATTTTAAATGTATGAATACACTTTGCTTTATAAATGACACTTTTATGTAAATATCTTATGGCACTTTTATTCAAAAATTATGAAAATAAATTCTAATCTAAGTCTTTATATTCAAATTACACTGTACCTTGTAAAGCAGAGTGAATAGCACAATGTGTAAAGTTTTACAGTGCAAAAGTCTCATAAGACCTTTATAGCTAGGATGGAGTGACGTCCTTTTCTTATAGGGAGGCCAGGGATTTCCAGGGAATTTTCCACTCTGTTTTAAACTGTAAAATACAACAAAACTAAAATTAGGTGACAGACTGAAAATTAAACTGTGATTTAAATAGCAATTTATAGACATCAATTTCTGTCACATTTTTCTATGCAGTACTATTTTTAATGAAATTGTTTAAAATGCCAAATAAATTTCTAGTCTCTACGCAATGAACACTACTATTTCCTTTCCTATTGGATAAAAATGGGTAGAAAAGGCTATACTGAAAACTAGAAAGAAATATAAACTTTAAAATGTTAACAAAGAGAAAAGAACAGAAAGAATACAAAGTACTCAGAAATTTCCAGTTCGAACAATTGAGCAAAATAGATAACCTGAAAATTCTCCTACTATCAATGGTTGGAAAAGCTGGATAAAATATAAAATATCTTTTGAATGCATATTTGAGCCCATAAAAAAAGAAAGTGGAGTTCTAAGTACCAGGAAAAAAGAAGAAATTAACAATAAGAACTAACACCCTGCCAATGGTCTTGAGCAGGCAGATTACAAGGTGCTGGGCTCACATAAGGCTCAGATGGAACTGAGATCCCACCTAAAGCTGACACCCTTGAAAGGCTTTACCCTCAGTGAAAGGTAACCCACAAGGTGAAATAAGAAGTTTGTCTGTCCCTTCTGAGGTGGAAGAACCACAGGCTCCCCAAGAAGATAATAATTATGAACTTTTATACAAATTGAGTAGTCTCCCCTTATCTGCAAGGGATACATTCCAAGGCTCCAATAGATGCCTGAAATCGCAAATAGTACCAAAGCCTATGTATATTATGTTTTTTCTATACATATATACCTACAATAAAGTTTAATTTATAAATTAGGCACAGTAAGAGATTAACAAAAATAACTAATAATAAAATAGGACAATTATAACGTACTGAAAAAAAAGTCAGGTGAATATGTACTGTCTCAAAATATCTTATTTTTCTGTAAAATTTCAGTTAAAACAAAAAGAAAAAAAGGAAAAAAAATCTTATTGTACGTTAGTCCCCCTTAACCACAGTTTCACTTTCTGTAGTTTCAGTTACCTGAGGTCAATTGTGGTCTGAAAATATTAAATGGAAAATTCCAGAAATAAACAATTCATAAGTTTTAAATTGCACTCCATTCAGGGTATTGTTATAATTATTATATTTTATTATTATTGTTGCCAATCTTTTATTGTGCCTAATTTATAAATTAAAGTTTATCATAGGTATGTATGCATAGGAAAAAACATAGTACATATAAGGTTTGGTAGTATCTGAGATGTCAGTCATTCGCACTGGTGGTCTTGGAACATATTCCCCAAGGATAAGGGGAAACCACTGTATTTTACACCCTTTTCTTGCAATGATGATAAAGTGTCTATGTGACAAGATGAAGTGAGGTGTATAATGTAGGCATTGTGACTGAGCATTAGGGACTACTGACCTTCTGACAATATGTCAGAAAAGATCATCTACATGGGTGTTCCTGGATCACTGGGCCATGACAATGTTGATGGCTGGATGTCAGGAGTAGACAATGTCCTTAACTAACGAGTGGGTAATGTATACAGCACGGTACGCTGGACAAAGGAATGATTCACATCCCAAGTAGAACAGAGCAGGATAACATGAGATTTTTATCACGCTATTCAGAATGGCACATAATTTAAAACTTATGAATAATTTATTTCTGGAATCTTCCATTTAATATTTTTGGACAGCACTTGATTGCGGGTAATTGAAACTATGGAAAGCTAAACTGCAGATGGGCAGGGGGGTAGGACTACTATATTATCAGACTTAGAACACAACAGGTAAAATTTGAGAAATTTATACAAAGAAACTGACAAACCCACAACCATATCAGAGGATATTAACATTATACTTCTATCTAATGGAGAGCCCAAGAAAAAAAAATTGACAAGAATTTTTAACAACACAATTAAGAAGCATAAGGCAAAAACAAATTAAGAACATACAACAATTATAGAATACACATAATTTTAAGTGCACTTAGAACATTTATAAAAATTGACTAAATAGTAGGAAGCAAAGTAAATCTCAACAAGTATCAAAAGAATTGCTGTATGGACCATAATCACTTGTTACACAGCAAATAAAACTAGATACCAACTTAAAAAGATAACTCAAAACTCTAGATATGTAGACTTTTTTTCTTTTTTTTTTTGAGACAGAGTCTCACTGTGTTGCCCGGGCTAGAGTGCCGTGGCATCATCCTAGCTCACAGCAACCTCAAAACTCCTGGGCTCAAGTGATCCTCCTGCCTCAGCCTCCCGAGTAGCTGGGACTACAGACATGCGCCACCATGCCCGGCTAATTTTTTTTTCTATATATTTTTAGTTGTCCAATTAATTTCTTTCTAATTTTAGTAGAGACGGGGTCTCGCTCTTGCTCAGGCTGGTTTCGAACTCCTGAGCTCAAACAATCTGCCCGCCTTGGCCTCCCAGAGAGCTAGGATTACAGGCGTGAGCCA
>CAUYSK010059937.1:0-10403 GCA_963575035.1 Avahi laniger
CATATGTTTTTTGGCCATTATTCTGTCTTCTTTTGCAAAGTTTCTGTTCATATCCTTTGCCCACTTTTTGATAGGGCTGTTTGATTTTTTCTTGCTGATTTTTCTGAGTTCTAAATAGATTCTGGTTATCAGCCCTCTGTCGGATTTGTAGCATGTGAAAATTTTCTCCCATTCTGTGGGTTACCTGTTTGCTCTTGTGACAGTTTCTTTGGCTGTGCAGAAGCTTTTTAATTTGATCAGATCCTATTTATTTATTTTTGTTGTTGCTGTTATTGCCTTTGGGGTCTTCTTCATAAATTCTTTGCGTAGGCCAATGTCTAGAAGAGTATTTCCAACTTCTTCCTCTAGAGTTCTAATAGTTTCACTCCTTAGGTTTAGATCTGTGATCCAGCGTGAATTGATTTTTGTGAGAGGTGAGAGGTGTGGATCCAGAGACAAGGTCTTGCTGTTTCATGACGCTTGAGTGTGGTGGCACCATCATAGCTCAATGTAACCCTGAACTCCTGGGCTCAAGCAATCCTCCTACCTCAGCCTCTTGAGTAGCTAGGACTACAGGTGTGATCCACTAAGCCTGGCCAAGATGGTCTGTCTTACTCTTAATTAAAGAAATGAAAATAAAATTGAAAAATGAAATGCCATTTTTCACCTATTAGATTGGCAAAGATCAAAAGTTTGAAAGTACTATATTGATGATGATGTCGGTGAGTATGTAAACATAGAAGGCAATGTTGCAATATCTACTAAAACTTAAAAGTACAAAAAAAAAAAAGGACATAGAGCTTAAATGTGACATTTTTAGACTTTCCTTGACCACACTATCAAAAAAGTCCCCCCATTACTGTCTCTAGCTGCTCATTTTATTCATATCATACTGCAGTTTGTAACGATTTGTCTGTTAACTTTTGTAAGTCTGTCTCCTTCAATAGAATGTAAAATTCTATAATGGCAGGGATCAAGCCTAACTTGTTTCTTGTTTATCCACATTAACTGCCATAGTACCAAGCACATAGAAAGCACCTAATAAATATTTTCCCTTTGATCCAATAATTCTACTTTGAGGTTAGCATTTCTAGATGCCTCAAAGGATTCTTTTTGACCCAATAATGCTAATTTTAGATTAATAAGCTACAGATAATACTTTCACAAATCAACAAAGATTTTCACTACAGTACTGTGTGATAGCAAAATATAGGAAAACATCTTAAACATCCAACAAAATATGGTCCTTCCATATAATGGAATACTATAGAGACTACAGCAAAGAATGAGGTAGATTTATATGTATTGATATAAAATACTTCCAAGATGTTAAGTGAAAAAAGCAAGGTGTTGATTCATGTGTACAGTATGGATGGTTTCTAAAAATGGAAATATGCATACGTAACAACATGGCTATCACCAATGTTCCCCAAACCCCTTTGGAGAAAATATCAAGCTGGTGTGGTCTAGTGTCAACCATGTCACATACTGGGGTAAAGATGCCCTTCCACATCACGTTGCCCTGCCAGATTCTAGAACCCCTCCCTCTCACCCTCAGCTCTGTGGTACTTACCAGTATTTTGAATTTTGAAAAGAGGGTTAACCAAATGAGACCGTGTCATTAGTATTGAACTAAAGTCTCAGGGTTCAGGCAGTTATTAGTGAATGACAACAAAGGCCTTATAACAGACCATGAATATAGCTCACTCCCCAAGACTGGTGCTAGCCAGTTTCTCAGTGCTAACTCTCCTGTCCATGTGGTCCCTCCTGATTTGTTCTCCTCTTCACGAACTCTACCCCTACCTCCTTTATAGTTCATCATTTTTTTCTTTCTTTTACTAGTCTAGGTGGCCCTAATCTACTCATGCATCCTGGATCTTCATCTTTTCTTTTTTATCTCCCTTTATGGATAAACCCTATGTCCTGTTCAATCAGGATTTGGCTTCTAGTAAGTCAAAGCCAAACTTTTCTTCAAAAAAAATTTTTACTTTCAGCACATGTACTCTCTATTCTATGTTTTAAAAAAAATCATTCAAATTCTCATTCTAGCAGCTGTAGCTTAAAAATGCAAAAATCACTAAAAACTGTAGTGTGCATATGTTGGCTGTCTTGAACTCCTGGGCTCAAGCTTCCCAAGTAGCTGGGATTACAAACAAGAGCCACCTTGCCCAGCTGGCATTTGTTGGTTGTCTATCCCCCCTGCTCAACATTACCCTGATTTTCATTCACATGTCCATTCCTTCCCCATGTAGCCCATAAACTGACCATACCTACAGCCCCATTCTATTTCTCAGGCAACAGCACTTGTTTTGAATGGGTATGTGACCTAAGCTTATCCAACTGAGGTGAATCTTGATTCTCATTTGGAATGCCAAATCAGAATTGTTCTTTCTCTTTTCACAAGTGGACCAGGAAAAATGTAACCAAACTTAGGAGATTTAGCAGTTCTTTTGTTATATAAATAAAATCAGCCCGAGGTAAATGATCCATGCAAAAGGAAGGTGGAGAAAGAAGCCAAAGTCCAATTAAAGCCATGTAGAAAACTCATCCTCCTTCTAGACTTTTCAGTTATAAAAGCCAGTATATTTCCTCTATTTTCTTTCTTTTTTGGGAGGTGGGAGGGCAGAGTTTCACTCTGTTGCCCCAGGTAGAGTGCAGTGGCATCACCATAGCTCACTGCAACCTCAAACTCCTAGGCTCAAGCAATCCTCCTGCCTCAGCCTCCCAAGTAGCTGGGACTACAGGTGTGTACCAGGACGCCTGGCTAATTTTTCTATTTTTAGTAGAGAGAGGGTCTTGCTCTTGCTCGGGCTGGTCTCAAACTCCTCAGATCAAGCAATTCTCTCGCCTTGGCCTCCCGGAGTGCTAGGATTAAAGGCATGAGCCACCATGTCCAGCCTATCTCCTCTATTTTCTAACCCAGTCAGCTAACTGCAACCAGAAGTATACACCAATTGAATTCTTTGTTCTTTCTGCGGTTCTTTTGGTCCTCCCTGGGGCAAATGAATGGCTCCATGAGGCAATGAAGCCCTCTAAGAGATAAAAAAGGTCAGAGCTCAAGAGGGAGAAAAAAACTTTAATAGCTCTAACCCTATGCTGCAACATATACCCTTGTATACACACATAACTTATGGACAGATATAGAAGGCACCAAAAAGAGATTTCTTTGGGGAGAAGAGTCAAGGACTGGGATGAAGGATTCACTTGTTACTAACTCTCCTTCTGTAATATTTCAATATTTTTTAAACCATGTGCACAAGTTACTTTTTAAAGTTAAAAGAAAAAAATAAATTGCTAAAGATATTTCAAAATGCGGCTTTTTTTCTGAGGGGCTTATTAACATTGTAGGTACAGTAGCACTGGAAAGCCTTTTGATACTTTTGGTCATAAAAGACTTTTGTTGTTAAAAGTCCTGTTGTGTAACAAACAAATCCTTACTTGTCATCTTTCCCTTTTGTCTTTCTGTACACCATTTCTCGGAAACTGGCTAAAATCTTATTTTCTCTCTTTCGTCTCTCTTCTTGGTTAAAGGATGCAAGGGCTCTCTTCTCATCAGCACTATAGATCTGGTTCTCCTTACGCAGCCGTACAGCCTCCATTCTCCGATGCCTGCTGCCACTCATGACATAACCTGAGCATTCAAATGAAGCAATCTCTTCACTTGTCAACCCAATTTCACCTCTTCGTGGGATACGTTTTCCAGCCTTTACATACTCAGCCATTGCTGCACCTTCACCTGGGAGCAGAGCATGGCCATAGTTCAAAGGTTTCTCATCTTGAGAGGCATATATTATAGGTGCTTCTGGACCTATTAAATCCATGGTATCTGCACTCTTTGACTGCTCAATCCAGGTATCTTCTGGCAACTCCTCTTCTGAGTATTTACAGCTTGAGTCACTGGATTCTTTTTTAGTCTTCTTATTCTTCTTTTTCTTGAGTTTTTTTGCTCTGCGTTTCTTTTTCCTCTCTTTCTTCTTGGCTTTTTTTACTCTCTTTTTATCATCATCAGAGTTAGAATTCATGTTAGAGTCTGAATCACTGTCACTATTTTCAGAATACTTTTGATGTTTTCTCTTAGATGACTTATTCTTTCTTTTTTTCTTGTTTTTTGAACGACTGGTTTTCTTTTTCTTTTTTTCTTCCACGCTAGAAACTGAACAACTCTTCTCATTCTTTACCTCTTCATCCTCAACTGCGGTATGTTCATCAGAATCTGGCTCAGGAAACGTTGGAGACAATCCCCATATCTCAGGCGCTCCCAACTCCCCAATCCTCTCTCTCTCCTTCAGCCTCCTCTGGCGGTAGCTCTCTTCCTCCTCCTTGTCATAGTCTTCTATCCACTGCCGGTTACCCGGACAGTGGTGGTGATGGTAGCGGTATTCGCCATAGGAGACCGAAGAGGACGAGAAGGCGTAGTTGCGGAGCCCTGGAGGCGGCTCTCGAGACCCAGAGCGGCTAAGATGCCAGGAAGCGCCCACGCCCGACTCACTCCACGGAGGCCTGAGGCCCTCACCGCCGCGGGAGTGAAAGCAGGAACGGCCGCTCCAGAGAGAGCGTCTGGACTGAGTGGATGGCGGGCTCCCGGACGAGCTCCGTCGTCGTCTCCGAGAGCCCGGAGTGTCCTCGGCATACCGGGGCCGGGATACCGGAGCCATGAGCTGCGCTTCAAACCGTCAACGCAGGCGGGTTACCACAGACACCGAAGCGGGCCGGCGGTTTCCGCTTACGCAGGCGCACTAGAAACGGCACCCGCCCCTGCTCGCGCACAGCTTCCGTTTCCTGTCAGTTGTGAGAACGAATCCGCGCGTGGGTTGTGAGGCGCCCGCCTCGGCGGAGGTTGCTTGGAGGTGTCTTGGGGTAAGGGTAAGTGGGTAAGTGGGTAAGGGATGTGGGCACGCTTGACTTTAGGACTTAACATTCCCCAGTCTCAGCCGCGTCAGAACATAAAAGGAGGAGTTCGCAGCAACCATTCCCTTTACTGTTGAAACATTCCCTTTCTCCTGCTTGAATTTTCACCTTTTACGGTCTTGGTACTTACCCTTCGTTTTCCCCATTCTCACTTACGTCCCTTTATCTTTACCCCTTGGTGGACGATCCTTACTACCAACGCTCTTCCTTTTTACCACCTTTAAAAGGAACTTGTCCTCCATCTTTATGGCGGAAATACGTTTAATTAATGATTTCCCAACCCTGCTTGTTCCTGCTGGAAACAAGAACCAGAACTTATTTTGAAATCAGTTTGAGCTCAGCCTGTGAGCCAAGTGAGAACAGAGTCTTGATTTTAATTCTTAAATTCACAGGCTTTTCTGCTCCAGAAACACATGGAAGTATCCAACTCAGTCTTGTTGATGCCTCCCTATGTAGAGACATTTCTTAAGAAACTTTGTAGTTTGGGAACTTTCTGAATACACTTTAGATCTCACTCTCTGAAATGACAAACGTTTCGGAAAGATCACTTCACCCTGATGGTAGTATGTGTCAGGCTGGCCAAAAGACACCCAGAGGCACAGCAACAACAGCCCCGGGCCCCTCCCCTGTTGGCTTGCAACCAGGGCCAGACTGCATCCTGTCATGAGTGGCAAAAAACAGCTACGCTGGCTGAACACCCTGAGCTCAGTTTCCTGCCCTTTCCAGCTGCTGCAGGTAAAGTCCTCAGGCTTCAAACGACCACATCCTACCTGAATGTTCCAAGACCCCCTTAACCCGACATATAAAAACTCTGACTCAGTCCTGGGCAGCACGACTTCTCAGGCCCTGACCTTAGGACCTGTGAACTTCACCCGGGAGTGCTTTAATAAAGCCACTTGTTTGGCCATAACTTGTGTCTGCTGGTCTCTCTGCCACCGAAAACCTTACATTATGTACATAGGCATTACCATCATCTTGGTTCTCTCTAGTTGAGTTGACCTGCTCAGTTAATGGACAGCCAAGTAGAAACTTAAGAATAATGCCTTCCTGATGCTAGGACTCTGACCAATAAAATGGGGAAATTAAATTGAGTAAAACCAAATTGTATCATTTGCTTTAAGAAGAATTTTAGTAATGTGATGAAAGAGATAAGGATTGGTGCTCTGAACTAAAATAAAATCTTACCCCCTCCTAGCCAGCTGAATGGACCCCCTTGTAATAGGGGGAATGGCCTAAAAAAGGGTAAAAATGTTTTCTGTCTCTCTAAAATCTCCCCCATTCCTTTTGGGAATTAAAACCTGCATCCCTACCTCAAGCCAGTGGTTGGGAGGGGCAGGGGAATGTCCTTTGTTCTTTGTACCACAGGAGATGACTCAAGGGAATTTCCCTGTGCGGGGTGGAAGTCAGGACATTATCTTAGCAGAAGATGTGATGAATCATGACCATCAACTATAGTTGAACAGCTACAGCCTGAAGGTGACAACCTCCCCTTTAAAAGCTCTGTATTCTGCAGGACATTGCTATTTTAAGATGAGAGTCTGCCAACCTCCTCATTTGCCAGCAAATTAATAAACTTCTCTTTCCTTCTCTTCAAACCACTTTTCCTCATTCTTTTGATGTGGCCATGGGGACAAGTGCTGAGCTTTTGGTAACACCCTCTTGGTCAAGAGGATCCCAGAAAAACCCTAAAGCTGAGTTGCTGGCCATGAAAAGGCGGGGTCAGACACCCCTCATCATGCCCACCTCCCCAATCCTTTTCTGGAGATAATCTCTGTAACAGTAAGATACTAATTAACAGGCCTAAGGCTATGCAAGACAAAGCTTAAACCACTCCTATACGCCATTAATTTATTTAAAAGGTCACTTGAGTTTGGGTAAATATCTCTGTGACTTATCTCTGATTAACAGACATCCTTAAGTTAAAACATTTCAAACCTTTAGACAAAGCTCTATTTCTTTAACCAATTACAAGTCAATGACTCTTTAAATCCACCTATAACCTACAACCACCCTCCCTGCACTTGAAATGTCCCACCTTTTCAGGCCAAACCAATGTATGCCTTGAACATCAGCCACTGCCAGCACATTTTCTCAAGACCTCTTGAGGCCATGTGCTCCAGGCCAGTCACGTGCATTAGGCTCTAAATAAACTCCTTTAATTTATTTTACAGAGTTTGGGTTTTTTTCCATTAATAGTACCATACCATAAACCATACTAATTTAGGAACTGGCAAACAGGGAGGAGTATTATACATGAATGGTCACATGTATAGTGAAAATATCACAATGGATAGGTAACTACTATAGATTCTCTGCAAGCAAATTTTATTTTGGAGTTATAAACTACCTGACAGGCCAATGAAATGGATATGTAAATGTTACTTGATATAACTTAAAATTAAGCCATTTAGTGCCTGATGGGGATTTCAAATATTAACAAATTGATTGGTGGAATACCTTTTTCAGAGGTACACAAAAATGAATTTTAGAATATATTTTTGATCTTTAAGAAAGCTATGACTTAGAACAGGAGTTGACAAACTTTTTCTGTAAAAGGCCAATAGTAAATATTTCAGGCTTTGTGGGCAAAGAGGCAAAATTGAGAATACTACTTATGTACTAATAAAAAAAACAGATTTCCATACTTTTTTATTGTATATAATTATCTTACTCAAATTATAATAATTGAGTACAATATTTTGTAATACAGATCTAATGAGAAGAATGAAATTCTTTTTGGGGTGAGTAACATTTTGCTAAAGAGGGGATCCGCCCTTGTAGGGCAAAAGCAGCCATAGGCAATATATAAATGAATGAATATAGCAGTATTCCAATAAAACTTTATTTATAGACACTAAGTTGAATTTCATATAATTTACATTTCACTAAATTTCATTATTCTTTTGATTTTTTTGTCCAACCATTTAAAAATATAAAAACCATTTCTCCCTCAGGCCATACAAAAACAGGAAGCCAGCCAATTTTGGTCTGTAGGCAGTAGTGCGCTGAACCCTGACTTAGCAGAAAAACAGTGGTGCAAAGCATGTGCTTATAGGAATAAAAATAAATGCCCAATCATACCTTTTTACTGGGGGGCATGGGCTTTCATTTTCTAAATTTTATTTATAGATGAGCAAATATTCATTAGTATAGAACACGGAAATATATTCGAAGAACTTTAAGAATATAGGTAAGTTTTTGAAATAACAATACATTTTAGTCATTAAGAAAAGCATTAGATATTGAATGATAAAAAGGAAATCGCTTTCACAGGTAATGTTTTACTATCTTTCTCAAAATTGTTTTCCATTTTTCCCAAAATTTTTATTTTAAAAACTTTTTTATTTTCTCAAAATTGTTTTCTATTTTTCCCAAAATTTTTATTTTTAAAAAGTTTTCTATAGAAAAGTTGAGCAAATATCCATATTGCCTTTACCTAGATTACTAATTTTTTGTGATTTTGTTTTGTATTCAATTGAAAGAAAGTTGCAGACATTATGATTCTTCTCACCTCTAAATAATTAAATAATTAATGCCTAAAAAGAGGGACATTTTTCTTCATAACCATGGAGCCATAAGGAGTTTGAGACCAGCCTGAGCAAGAGTGAGACCCTGTCTCTACTAAAAACAGAAAGATTAGCTGGGTGTGGTGCCATGCGCTGGTAGTCCCAGCTACTTGGGAGGCTGAGGCAGGAGGATAGCTTGAGCCCAGGAGTTTGAGGTTGCAGTGAGCTATGATGACACCATTGCTCTCTACCTGGGGTGACAGAGCGAGACTCTGCCTCAAAAAGAAAAAAGAAAAATAGCAACACAGGAGGGAGATAGAGGTGGGTGGGGAGCTAGCAAATGACAGATCTGTCCAGGAGGTGGCTAGAGAGGCCTGGAAGTGGCCTCTGTGTCCCGCCGTGCTGGTGGTTTGCTAGTTTCAAACATTTTGTCAGTATATGATAAATGGGAGATGCCAGTTAGGCACTTGCTTCCAGATGTGGAGTTGTGCCTCCTTCAGTTGTTCTTCTCTAGCCAGTTATATAGTTCTTATGGTCCCTGGCTGTGAGGGAGGCCCCCTCACTAGCTTTCTAAAACCTGTCTTCCCAGGAAGCCTTTAAGCCATAGTCTCTGCAAAAGTCTCACGAGAGGTACCCCATTCTCTGGGGCAGTGTTGTCATCTTTTTTTTTTTTTTTTTTTTTGAGACGAAGTCTCACCCTGTCATCTCGGCTAGAAGACTATGTTGTCAGCCTAGCTCACAGCAATCTCAAACTCCTGGGCTCAAGCAATCCTCTTGCCTCAGCCTACTGAGTAGCTGGGACTACAAGCAGGCTCCACCACACCTGGCTAATTTTTCTATTTTTAGTAGAGAGGGGATCTTGCTCTTGCTCAGGCTGGTCTTGAACTCCTGACCTCAAGTGATCCTGCCGCCTAGGCCTTCCAGAGTGCTAGGATTACAGGTGTGAGCCACCATGCCTTCATCAAGGTTTCCTTCTTGAGGTTGGTGCCTTAAGTTGTTAGGAGATTGGGGATTCTTGGATCATGTAGCCCTTAAAAAATGGAAGCTTTTAAATCTTTGCTCCTCTTAGAGACAAGATCAGTATCAAGCTCTTTAAATTACTGTAGTGTTATTGGTTGAGAGCCCAGATTTTGGAGTCAGCCTGTGTGGTTCAGGTCCTGCCAGTTTTACTGTCTGTGTGACTTTTGGCCAATCTCTAACCTCTGTGTGCTGCATTTTACTCCTTTGTAAATGGGGATAATGATATCACCTAACTCATTAAATGAGGTTGTGAGGATTATGTCCTCTAGGATTAAATGAATTAATATATGTAAAGTGCCTAAAATAGTACCTGCCATATAGTAATCATGATGTAAAGGTTTGCTGTTATTTATTATTATTATTATTATTTATTTTTATAATGGGCACATTGTCTTTAGTGTCTTGATGACTGGGTTTTGTTAGCATTTCTTTAGATGTTAATGTCTTTGGTCAATTCTTTTTGTAATGGCATTTTCCTGTATGGGAGTGGGAGGGGTAGGGAGATAAGATATTCTTAAGAAGGAAGAGCATCTCCCAAATAGTTTGTGTTGTTTGTTGTGATGCTCAAACTCACAGTTGCTGCAAGAATTGGAGATGCCCTTTCCTTGGCTCCTCTGATTTAGGAGGAGCAAGAGAGATTTTTTAACAGTAGAGAAGGACTAAGATATATGGACCCTGATTTGTACCGGAAATCTGTCAGCTTTTGAGAGTCTTTTCTCCAAGAGACACCTGCCTCATGTGGGGATCATGTGAGTGTGTTCGTGTGTGTATTTATACACACACCTACACTTGCATACCTACATCTATATTTATTTCTGTAAGTAACTAAAGATAGTGGAACCTTGAGTTCACTCTAACACTTTTTTTTTTTGTGAGACAGGGTGTGGCTCTGTTGCCCAGACTGAAGTGCAGTGGCACAATCATATCTCAGCATAGCCTCATACTCTTGGACCCAAGTGATCCTCCTGCCTCAGCCTCCCAAGTAGCTGG
>CAUYSK010059939.1:0-98052 GCA_963575035.1 Avahi laniger
GCCTGTAATCCTAGCTCTCTGGGAGGCCGAGGTGGGCGGATCCTTCTGAGCTCAGGAGTTCGAGACCAGCCTGAGCAAGAGCGAGACCTCATCTCTACCAAAAATAGAAAGAAATTAATTGGACAGCTAAAAATACATATAGCAAAAATTAGCCGGGCATGGTGACACATGCCTGTAGTCCCAGCTACTAGGGAGGCTGAGGCAGTAGGATCGCTTGAGCCCAGGAGTTTGAGGTTGCTGTGAGCTAGACTGACGCCACGGCACTCGCCCCAGGCAAGAAAGTGAGACTCTGTCTCAAAAAAAAAAAAAAAAAATAGAAGTATTTGGGATGAAGCACCACGATATTTCTACTTTACTTTCAAATGGCTTATGTAAAAATGGATATATGTGTAGTATATGCATTTTGCTTATCTGTACATGTATATGCCTATATACTCATATATATGCATTTTGCTTATTTATATAGATATCTATGCAAAATAAGCCAAAAATAGAGCAAAATATTAACAATGTTAAATCTAGGTGGTGGGTTTATAGACTGATTGTACTGTATTCAACTTTTTTACAAGTATGAAAATTTTAACAAAAGTTGTAAAATTGAAACCAAAATGAAAATTATGATTAATATGCCTTTGTAGAAAAATGAGGAAGAATGTATTTTCTTTCCACATATAAACAAACTTCAAGTATAAGAAACTATTAACAATGATGGGGGGGTGAACGGTGGTAAATGAAAGATGAGGGGTAGAGATGAGAGGGAGATTCTTACGTAGCACTTATTTAACATATATAGAACTCTGTGACTATATTATGTATTCAAAATATTACATTGAAAAGTAATGTTGATCATATTTTTACTTATGACACATGGTTACTGTGAGGATTAAATCAGGCAATGCATATAAAACCTTAGTAAATGTTTAGCACTTGGTCAAGGCTCAATAAATACTACTTAGTTTAACTGCTGAAGAAAAAAAATCCTTCAGTATTAATAGTACTATGTAATGTGTACAAGTTAATTTTAATCTATACCCTAGGACTGGTTAGTTACACTCCCCAGAAATGGCTATTTATGGACATGAACTTCAAATACCATTACCAAAATTCATATCAAAGGGGTTTTTTAATGGGCATATTTTTCTTTGATGAAATGAGTGGTACTTGAAATATATGGTTGGCTGGAAAAACTTCATGGGCACCACTGATAAGGTTTCATAATTTAGCATGCTCAGCAGCCTAAACTTTTAGAGTAACACACAATGTTTAGACCCCTACATGGGCCTGGGATTTCCCACTTTGTGAAAGATTGCTTAACCTGACCAGTCCTGCCATAAAACTACTGTTGTTATTTAGCTTTAGTGAACAGAGATTCTCATCATAAGGCCTGTGAATTATCTCTTCATGGAGGACACCATAGCCTGACTTGAACAGATAGGTGATCATTCCTGTCATCAGAGCATGTTACTGTCTACTCATCTTCTAGTGAACCAAGGTATTATCTCTTAGATCTACTGAGAAAATCAAATGAGATATAAATGTTAAACACTTACCACAGTTCCTGACATATTCCAAGCAAAACTGTTAGCAAAATTCATTACTATTTTTGAGAAGCTAGTTGCTAGATTCACGATTAAATTCCATTCAAAATATTTAAGTATTGTTTAGCTTAAACCCTAAAATTTATGCCAACTCTAAGACATGGATTCAACTAAAAAAAGTTCAAATTAAATGTAACTAAATAATTCATTTTCCTGAACAGCTCTAGTAGATGTTTGCTATCTATGGCTCTTCTAGAGTGATCTTTTTTTTTTTTTTTTTTTTGGAAATCAGACAAATCAGGAAAAGATTTAGTAATAAACTACTGTAACTAGAGGTGAGTTGTTAAGAAAAGAAAAACCGAAAATACTCTGCACTAGTCAGCAGAGCTGTGCCACTTTGAAATACAGTGTTTTTTTAAAAAAATAATGCATATCTATAAACTTAACTGACCCAGCAATTTGCTAAAATTAAAAGAAAATTCTAATAGAATTAAAAGTATAAAATACAATCTAGATGTTATTACTCAGAAATGTAACACAGCAAAGCAGAAAAGTTCACATAAAAATAAATTATAATGTGCACATACACATACAACTTCATAGTGGTTATTAACTTGATGAAGAAAATAGCCTACTTGTTATTCAATTTATAATTTTGCAGGCCTTCGGAACATTTAAGTAAAACTCAACAATCATTACAAGATTTATTCAAATCCTGTCAATAAAAATGCAGAACACTAGACCTGAACAAAGTAATTAAAACTCCCACTCTTGAGGTGGGTAACCTGAGGCCTTGGGGCCACATGTGGCCTTCTGGATCCTTGAGGGTGGCCTTTTGATTGAAGTTTGGATTCTGTGAAGGGGCTGCACTTGGGGATATGGAAGGCCACATGTGGCCTTGGGGCCATAGGTTCCCCATGACCCTAAGTCAATGACTTTTTAATAAGAAGCACTACCAGAATTATACATGCAATTTGATTTTAACCACAAGACCAATCTAATCAACAAGAAAAATGAGACATGAAACCAGTTCTTCCACTGACTTTTCATAATATTCCACCATTTAAGTACATTCACCTAAAGAATTTTTTTTCTTTTTTGGAGACAGGGTCTCAGTCACCCAGGCTAGAGTACAATGGCCTCATCATAGCTCACTGCAACCTCAAAGTCCTCAGCTCAAGTGATCCTCTTGCCTCAGCCTCCCAAGCAGCTGGGACTACAGGTACGCCTCACCACATCAGGCTAATTTTTCTATTTTTTGTAAAGACGGAGTCTCACTCTTGCTCAGGCTCGTCTCAAACTCCTGGCCTCAAGCAATCCTCCAGTCTCTGCCTCCCAAAGTGCTATGATTACAGGTGTGAACAACTGCACCCACCTAAGGAAGATTTTTTTTAACTTTAAATATTTTTAATTATGTTGGCGAATATACAGGCAATAAAATACTCTGGAAAGAAGCTTGAAAGACCTGACAAAAGTTAACACTTATCAACTACAAAATAGCATATCTATGTTTAAAAAACCTAGTTGAACTCTGTCAACCATATATATTTAAGAATATATACCAAGATTCTAATTCCTATTCTCAATTCACCAAACATCTATTGAAACATCTACTATATATATAATGCTAGACTCAATTACTGACTTTCAGTTTATTGGGAGAAGGAAGAAATATAAACGATAATTTCAATGTAAAATAGTCTGACTGTTAATGGTAATTTCTGTGATAAAGCTATAAATGAGGTGTTTTTCCATGCATGGAGGAACACGCATAAAGAATGTATTGGAGAATGGGTGGTATGGAGGGATGCAGGACTGTCCGGAAAAAATTCCTTAAAAATGTTGCCTGTACCTTCCAGATATTTTTGTTTTCATAGAGCATCCAATGTCCCACGATAGAGAAGGGAATTAAAAAACACTTAGCATATTACTTTAATGCATTCACACATTTAGGGCCTATTATGTGTGGTACACTCTTGGCAACCACACTCATAATTTATTTTTAAATGTAGGTATAGTACCACATAAGCAGTAGTTTATATTTTGGTTGAAATGCCATGATTTCTTCATCTTCCCAAATATATTTCTACCAATACTTCTTATTTTGCCACCCCTCAACTACTTTCCAGTAATTTAAATGAAATGGTAAAATGTAACAACAGCTACAATATTCAAAAATGCCTTAAACCCAAGTAGATGCCATTTTTGAATTGTTTTTATTTCTAAAATAAATAGAACTGAACAAATTTAACTCAATAAAATCATGTGGTTTGTTTAAGGTGAACTCCAACAGAATGTGTAATTTTTAATCTCAAAAGTCAGTGTATTCTCTATGTCAAGCATTGTGCCATTCCAAAATCTATAGCATAATAGCTATACAGTTATTTATTACAGAAAAAAAAATTTAATATTGGCAATTATTTAGATTCAGTACATTCCCATTCTTTTATGAAAAACTTTAGAGTTCTAATAAAAACCCAAATCACACAAAAAGCTGTCTTTCTGGCAAAATTCCACTTATACATTTTAGTATTAATAAATATTACCTTAAGATAAAGTCTGCAATATTATGCAATAGTATGAAAGAAGCAACATGCATCATAAAACTGCAAAAGCCATTTTTTGGTAATCTGTGATATTGTCCACGAAGGCTACATTTAAAACCCAAATAGCAATTTCATAAGGAAAAAAAAACAAACCCTAAAATGCTATACTACTTATGGAGATGCTGCTGTGCAATACTTTTTAATTTCTATATTACTCCATAATCAAATGAGTCCATAGCACTGTGTTATCATGAGAGAACACACAAGTGAAGAAAAAAAGTTGCTCATCTCAAAGAACTTAAGTCTAGAGGGAAACACAGTCAAGTAAATAGCCCATCACGACGAAGCATAGTAAGTATAACAGATCCTCGAATAATGTCAGTTCATTCAATGTTGTTTCATTATAACATTGACGAGAAAAAAATAATTGATTCTGGGTTGGGGCCACTGTCTGTGTGCAGTTTGCACATTCTCCCCATGGCTGGGTGAGTTTTCTCTATGTACTCTAGTTTCTCCACACATCCCAAAGAAGTGCACATTAGGTGAACTGGTGTGCCTAAATGGTGAGGGGGAGGGGGAGGGAGGGGGAGAGGAGGAAGGGCGAAGAGAGGAAGTGGGGAGAGAGTATGTGTGTGTACCATGCAATGGGATGGCGTCCTGTCAAGGTCAGTTAATGCCTTGAGCCCTAAGCTGCTGGGATAGGCTCCGGCCACCCTTGACCATGAACTGGAACAAGTGGGCAAATAATTATCCTACTTGTTTTTATTAATCTTTCTTCAATGCATGTACAGCTCACATTTACTTCGATGTTTTAATATTAAAAGCGTTTTGGCCTTTGTTTAGCAATGTGGTAATGTTTTTGTGGCCAGAAATATACTATAGGAACTTAACTCTTGCTTATATCAATTAGCCTAGGGCAAAATTGGTTTTGGTATACATCATTTTGCTCAAAGTCACAGTTTTCAAGAACCCATGGATGACATTAAGTGAGGACTTACTGTACTAGTAAGAAGTCAGAACAGGGAGCTCTGGCCAGGTGTGGTGGCTCACACCTATTATCCTAGCACTCTGGGAGGCTAAGGCGGGAGGATAGCTTGAGGTCAGGAGTTCAAGACCAGCCTCAGCAAGAACAAAACCCCATCTCTACTAAAAAAATAGAAAGAAATTAGCCAGGCAACTAGAAATAGGAAAAATTAGCTGGGCTTGGTGGCACATGCCTATAGTCCCAGCTACTTGGGAGGTGGAGACAGGAGGATCGCTTGAGCCCAGGAGTTTGAGGTTGCTGTGAACTAGGCTGACACCACAACACTCTAGCCCAGGCAACAGAGTGAGACTCTGTCTCAAAACAAAACAAAGAACAGGGAGCTCTAAGACTTTAATCTAAATTTGTGAATTCAAATAATGCTCCTCAAAGAAAGTGATGTTTAACCTGCCACCTGAAGGATAAAAAGGACTTAAATATTTGGCAAAGATTGCTGGGGGGTGGGGCAGGGGCAGAGAAGACACAGAGGGGAAAGCAAAAGAAACAGTCTAGGTAGACAGAACATTAATTATAGAAGAGAGAAAGCAAGCATTTTGATTGCAAATAGTTCAGTAATACTAAAACACAGGGTTTATATATGGCTGGAGATTGGGCCAGGAGGGGACTGATGAAAGTATAAATGCCAAAGAATGAAGTGAGCAGGGAACAGGAAGGACTCTGTGGCATGCTAAGAAGTTTAAACTTTATCCTGTATGCAAAATAGAAAACTAATTAAGACTGATGACCCAGAGACCAATTAGGAGGCAGGATGATAGTAGCCACTGTTGCAGCAATGATAGAAATTGAATGGGAGTTAGGAAAATGAATACTAGGAATTAATGATATGAGGCCTATGAGAAGGAGGAGACAAGAATAATACATAGGTTTCAGGTTTAGATAACTGGTTGGGTGTTGGTGACAATAATTAAGAGGAAAATGAGTGGAGTAGTATAGGAAGTGATCGTCTTAAAATTGTTTCAAATATGCTGAGTTTGAGAAGCCTATGGAAAATCCAAAGTGGAAGTGTCCTGGTTAGATCTAAATATCTAGAATTCAGGAAAAAGACAGAATTGTATCTTTTTACAAGGAGAGATCATAAAATCAGTGTTTGGCACTAACAAATGTCAGTTAGGCAAAAATCAGAAATAGTAAAAATTATTCTTGGAAATTCTTTAGGAAGTCCCCCTCAGTGGAGACTCACATACCATCTCTTAATAAGCCAGTCCTCTTAGTCCTGGAATTACTGTTTCTTTAGCTGAATACTAAATGATCACTAAGCAGAAGGGTGAGAATATTAACTTGCATTTGGGTTAAAGGCAACACTTTTCTAGTTGCCATGTGTATGTGTTGAATTTCTTGAATGAAAAGTGCATATGATGTAAGTGAACTGCATACATTTAGGCTTTAGTGTAAATAGATGGTAAATAAAGTCAGGGTAGATAATAAGATACAGCAGAATATATTAGTTTCCTACAGCTGCGGTAACAAATTATCACAAAGTTGGTGGATTTAAACAACATAATTTATTCTCTCACAATTCTGGAAGTCGGAAGTTGAAAATGAGTCTCACAGGGATAACATCAATGTGTCAGCAGGGCTGATTCCTTCTGGAGGTTCCAGGGGAGAATCTATTCCTTGTTTCTTCTAGCTTTTAGAGACTGCTGCAATTTCTTGGCATTTGGTCCCATCATTCCAATTTCTGCTTCCAACTCTACAATGCCTTTCCTCTGACTCCTCCTGCGTCCTTCTTATAAGCACCATTGTGATTATATCAGGCCTACCAGGATAATCTCTCAATCTCAAGATCCATAATTTAACCACTTCTGCAAAGTCCCTTTTGCCATATAAAGTAACATTAATAAATTCTGGGTATTAGGACATGCACATATTTGGGGGGACCTTTATTCAGCCTATCACAGAGAATATACAAAGAATAAAGGTACTGGGAATTCTCTAGTTCTTAAACTGAACGGTAGGTTCACAAGAATTCATTTTATTATTATGTTTAACAAATATATGGTATATTCATGTGTATATAAAATATTTAATATTATATAATTTAAAATATTTTTAAAAGAGTAAAGAGCTATAAATCAAACTCTAAGAAACACTGACAGTTCAATGAACGGGCAAAGATGATGAGTATTCACAGGGAACTGAGAAAGAAGAAAGCCAAAGCAGAAGTCAGAGGAAGACTCTTTCAAGAATGAGAAAGTCATCTTTTTAGATTGCAAAGGTCATGTAAGATAAGGACTAAGAAGAATCTATTCAATTTAGCAACAGGGTCACTGTTGACCTTGCTGAAAGCTATTTCAGTGGAATGGCGGATGCCAAAGATAGATTGCTTTGGGTTGAGGAGTGCATGGGAGGTCACAAACTGGAAAAAGCCAGGTGCAGAAAATTTTTATATATTCATGAATAAATAGTGTAAATAAATCCACGATGTTCTGATAATCCAGGACAAGGATTGGGATCTAGACAAAACTTACAGAAGAAAAAAAAAAAAGGTAGGAAAGAGAGAAAGAAAACAAAAAGGAAAAGAAAGAAGCTACAAAAGGAAGAATAATGATGATATTAGCTGTGATGATGCCACTGCATTCCACTCTGGGCAACAGAATCAGACCCTATCTCATGGAAAAAAAAATTAAAAAAAGAAAAAAAAAGATGATACTGATGATGGGGGGCAGATGGGACATTGTTATTACAATTTATTAGGCACTTAGCATAAGCCAGGCACTGTACTATGCACTTTATATACTTTATGAAACAGGGATTAATATGTCCATTTTATAGAACAACATCTTCCTAGATCAACTCTCAAATAAACCACCTACACCCATGTCCTTGTCTCAGACTTTACTTAAGGAGAAGCCAAACAAGACCCTGAAAAGTGATATCTAGCTTTTGCTTGAACACTTTTAACCCTCAAAGTAGATGTTCTAAGAGCATACATCCTAGCAAAGTCTGTAGAAATGCAACCTTTCGAAACTAGAAAAGAAACACAAATATTTCGCTATATAAAATAGTCCTGTTCTTAATTTTTGAACAGGGAAGGAAAAGCTTTCATTACATCTGATTTCCAAGGTTCCCATAATCTATACACATATAATACAGCAGTATAAGTAGAATTATAAACATTGAGTATATTATAGTAAATCCTTAGTCTGTTTAATCTGACTCAAATCAAGTATTTCCCCAGGATTTTTAAACTTAGTATCAGAGAAAGGGATTTTCAGTCTCTCCCTGGTGATAAAGCTACAAGACATAAACCTGAAAAAGTTTCCATCAGTTACGATAATTTACCACATTAGGAAAAAAACCTGAAATAGTAGCTGCCACTCAGAAAAAGACATAGACAAACTGGAAAAAGACAGTCCGTTGGCTTTCTTGCTCTGGTCCCTAAAACTAACTACACCCTTGTCTTTTCCATTGCTTGGTAATATAAACCACTTCTCTCTTCATGCCTAACCCAGTCATCCGAATTTCTAGGTTTCTTATGACTTTCAAGAGAGAAAGGTCTAACATAAGAACTAGTATAAACAAAACATCATATAGACCTCATAATACCTAAGGAAAGGTTACAAAGCCTGGGATCTATGAATTCTCTAGAAAGGTAAATCTGATTTTATATATATGAGTACATATATTTCTAGAGAGACATCACCAAAACTCCCATCAGTTACTCAAAATAGATCTCTGACCTCCCCATCTCTCAAGGTTAAGATATATTGTTTGATGGTCAACGACTCAATGTATTTTTCTGTCTCATCACTTACACGGGAAACAAACTTCCATCTTTTATTAAATGCCATTATTTTCAACCAAGAGTACCTGTGTTTTGAAACCCTTTCTCTGCCCCATTTCCAAGATTCTGGTATGTGAATTCCTCTTTCTCCTATCACAGCTGAAAAACAACTGGTTAAGAATCTGATCATATGAAACATTTTCTGAGTCATTTTAGATCCTTTAAATCCATTTAGATGTGCTAAAAATGCAAGGAATACTAGAATTTAGCTTTTCAAATAATCCATCCTAGGATGACTGGTCCCAGGTAAGATATAGCAAGCACACCTCAGCCTGTCCCTTCCACTGAATGCAACCATAAAATCTGAACAGTATGCAGGAAGCAGCTATTTGAAGGCTCTAAGAAGGAAATACCAGACAGATCAGGGAATTACAAGTACCCATGAACCAGCAGTGATTTGGCTATACTTTTTCCCTCTAACGTCCCCAGCTTGAACCTAATGCAGCTGGAAACCCAAAGTGAGCACTTCTCCAGGAGAAGCACTCTACCCTAAGGAGCAAGAAAGAAAAGTAATGCTCAAAGAAATTGTGGAAATTGCCCATTTTTTCCTCTTTTCTCTATTCTTTCACACACCATGAATCAGCCATATGTAATCCTGTGACCACATGCAGTGGTAATAATGGAAACCTGCAAGAGCCAAAAATCTGAAGAAAGGTTCTTCTTCTCCATTCATTGGAGCTGTGGTTCTAAGAAGGTGGGGTCAACATCTTTTTTTTCCCTTTTTTTCTTTCCTCTCTCTCTCTCTCTATCCTCCAGTCCCTTAGCCCCTGATTCAGGTGCAACTGTGGATCTGTACTACAGAGCAAGGTAATGAAAGCTACAAGTTTCTGGGCAAACACTGAAAAGAAAACCCCAGGGAACTAGATTCTCAGAACATAATGGAATTAAACTAGAAATCACTAACAAAAAGATAAGAGAAAAATCTCAAAATATGTGGAAATTAAATCACTTCTAAATAATTCATGGATCAAAAAGGAAGTCTCAAGGGAAATAAAATATTTTGAACCAAATGAAAATAAAATATAACATATCAAAACTTGTGGGATGAAACTAAAGCAATCAAAAAAAACCAGAATATGAGGAAAAACTTCTTAGCTTATTTTATGAGTCCAGCATTACCCTGACAGCAAATCTAAACAAAGACAGTACAAATAAGAAAACTACACCAATATCCTTCATAAATATAGATGTAAAAATGCTCAACAAGATATCAGCAAATCAAATACTACAATACACAAAAAGAATTAAACAACACGACTTAGTGGGGTTTATTCTGAGAATGCAGGGCTGGTTCAATATTTGAAAGTCAATTATAATCCACCATATTAACAGTAAAGAAGAAAAATCACTAGAATATGCCAACTGATACATAAAAGGCATTAGATAAAATACAACATCCATTCATGATAAAAACTATTAGCAAAATAGAAGTAGAAGAGGCTTCCTCAGTCTAAAAAAGGGTATTTCCACCAAAAAATAAAAACCCCTTTATTTAGCATTATATTTAATGGTATAATGAAAAATGGAAAAACTGAATGCTTTCCCTTAAGATTGATAAATGACCTGTCACCACTCTTATTTAACATCCTCCTGAAAATCAAAAAGAAATAAAAGGTCTAGTGATTGGAAAGGAAGAAATAAATTGTTCCTATCCACAGACTGCATGACTACTTAGCAAATCCCAAAGAATCTACAAAAAACTTATAAAAACTTATAGAACTACCAAGTGTATTTGGCAAGGTTGCAGGTTACAAAGTCAACCACAAAAATCAATCACATTTCTATACGAATAGAAAATAAAATTTTTTAAAAAATGCTACTCACCATAGCTCCCCAAAATTGAGATATTTAGGCATAAATCTAACAAAACATACACAGGATCTACACATTCGAAATTATAAAACACTGATGAAAGAAATAAATAACTACATGAAGAGACATAACATGTTTATGGAAGACTCAATGCAGTAAAAATGTCAACTCTTCCCAATTTAATCTACGGATTTAATGGAATATCAAAATCCCAAGTAGGATTTTTCATGGATATAATGAAGCCGATTCTAACATTGAGATGGAAAAGAACTAGAAGAGCTAAAACAATTTTGAAAAAGAAGAATGAAGTTGGAAGAATCACAACAACTCAATTACAATACACATTTGCTATAAAGCTACAGTTATAAAGACTGTGTGGTATTGGCAAAGGAATTTAGATCAATGGAATAGAACAGAGAATACAAAAACAGACCCAAACAAATATGGCTAACTGTTGACAAAGGTACAAAAACACTTAAATGAAAAAAGGATAATCTTTATAATAAATAGTGTTGAAACAATGTACAAACATATCTAAAAATAAAATCTTGACTTAAACTTCACACTTTACACAAAAGTTCATTTAAAATGAATCATAGATTTAAATATAAAACATAAAAATTCAAAACTCTAAGAAAATACAGAAAAAAGTCTTCATGGCCTGGGGTTAGGCAAAGAACTCTTAGATGTAACAACAAAAGCAAAATCTATGAAAGAAAGAAACAACTGGTAAGCTAACTTTATCAAAATTAAGAACTTTTATAATACTTTGTGAAGCATAGTATTAAGAGAATGAAAAAGAAAACCTACAGACTGGAAGAAAATATTTGCAAACCAAGTATCTGACTGGTGGAGTTCAAGACACACTATCCCAAAATATGTCACACTGGAACACTGAAAAATGGCAAAAGCAGGAAGGTCTCTTTGACCTTTTCCCAGCCCTTCTTTCCTGAAGCAGATCACTTGTTAATTTGGCTTTTGTTACAGGGGCCTCAGCCATGAATCTAGGATAGGCGGACAAAAAGATATTTTTTCTTACCTACATGACAAAGAATTTGTCTCCAGAATATTTTAAGAACTATAAAAGCTAACCAGTAAGAAAATAACAGAACGTAAAAATGGGCAAAAGACATGAATAGATACTTTACCAAAGCTCAACATTATCCGACATTAGAAAAATGCATATTAAAGGCATAATGAGCCGGGCGCGGTGGCTCACGCCTGTAATCCTAGCTCTCTGGGAGGCTGAGGTGGGCGGATCATTCTGAGCTCACGAGTTCGAGACCAGCCTGAGCAAGAGTGAGACCCCACCTCCACCAAAAAAAAATAGAAAGAAATTAATTGGACAGCTAAAAATATATATAGAAGAAATTAGCCGGGCATGGTGGCGCATGCCTGTAGTCCCAGCTACTCGGGAAGCTGAGACAGTAGGATTGCCTGAGCCCAGGAGTTTGAGGTTGCTGTGAGCTAGGCTGATGCCACGGCACTCGCCCCAGGCAAAAGAGTGAGACTCTGTCTCAAAAAAAAAAAAAAAAAAAAGGCATAATGAGAGGCTAGGCATGGCAGCTGACACCTGTAATCCTAGCACTTTGGGGTGGCTGAGGTGGAAGGACTGAGATGAGGAGTTCGAGACCAGCCTGAGCATCATTGCAAGATCCCATCTGTATAAAAAATAGAAAAATTAGCCAGATGTGGTAGCATGTGCCTATAGTCCCAGCTACTCAGGAAGCTGAAGCAGGAGGATTGCTTAAGCCCAGGAGATTGAGGTTGCAGCGAGCTATGATGACACCACTGTGCTCTAGCCTGGGCAACAGAATGAGACCTCATCTCCAAAAAAAAAAAAAAAAAAAAAAAAACCAACTATAATGAGTTAGCCATCATGGAAATACAAATCAAAACCATAATGAGTTACCACTTTCTAATCACTAGGATGGCTATTTAAAAAAAAAAAAAAGGAGAGACAGAGAATAATAATAACAATATTGGAAAGGATGTGAAGACAGTGGAACCTTCATTCACTGCTAGTGGGAATGATGCAACCACTTTAGAAAACAATCTGGCAGTTACTCAAAAAGCTAATATACAGTTATTATATTATCCTGCAATCCTACTCTATGTATTTACTCAAAAAGTGTAAACATATGTCTACACAAAAACTTGTAAACAAATATTCATAAAACATTGTTAATAATAGCCAAAAGGTGGAAACCCAAATATCCAACAAAATAAAACGTGGTTTGTCCACACAATAGAATACTATTCTTCAATGAAAAGGAATAAAGTACTGATATATGCTACAACTTGGATGAACCTTGAAAACATTATGCTAAGTGAAAGAAGCCTGTCACAAAAGACCATATATCATATGACTTCATCTGTATGAAATGGTCATAACAGGCAAATCTATAATGACAAAAAGTAGATTAGTCTATTACCTAGGGCTGGAGGGAAGGGAGAAATGGGGAGCGACTGTTATTGGGTACAGGGTTTCTTTATGGAGTGATAAAAACGTTCCAAGTTAACTGTAGTTATGGTTGCACAACTCTGTGAACATACTAAAAACCATCAAATTGTATACTTCATATGAGTAAATTTTATAGTATATGAATTAAAGTTCAATACAGTTGTTCTACAGTAAAAACCCATAATGAAATGCCATTATACACATATTAGAATGGCTAAAATAAAAAATACTGACAATACCAATGTCAACGAGAATGCCAAACAACTAAAACTTTCAGACACTGCTGGTGGAAAGGAAAATGTTATAATCACTCCAAAAAACAGCTTGACAGTTTCTTATAAAGTTAAACATATACTTACCTATACCCAGGAATCTCTTTCCCAGGTATCTACTCTAGAAAAACAAAATCACATTCACATAAAATCCTATACACAAATGTTTACAGCGCCTCTATTTACAATTGCCAAAAACTAATCTAGATGTCCTTGAATAAGTGAAAGGGTCAAGAAACTGTGGTATATCCACACAATGGAATACTACATAACAGTAAAAAGGACTGAACTATTGCTACAACTACTTATATGAATTTCAAAGACATTATGCTGAATAAAAGAAGCCAATTTCAAAAGGTATACTGTATGATTCCATTTATATTACACTCTCAAAATTACAAAACTATAGAGATGAAGAAAAGATAACTGTGGCCAGGGATTATAGGGGTCAGGGAGGGACAACATGATGGAGTCTTCAGAGTGATGAAATCTTTTGGTATTGTGTATCCTGATACAACACAGTGTAACAACTATTTACAAACCATTACATTGTATTCTGTACTCTGATTACGGTGGTGGTTATACAAATCTATCAGTATATTAAAACTCTTAAGAACTATATGTCAAAAGAAAAAATGAAATTTTCTTTATGATAATTTTAAAAATAAAATTTTTAAAAATCCAACCTAGAGTAAACTTTTTTCCCTAGTCCAATCTCAGTTCACTAAACCACTACCTCTGATAATCTCATTTAATTAAAAGTACAATACACAGTTCAAAGAAAGACACTAGAAAAATGGAAAACATTGTAGGGAATATTAAGAGGTAGTAAAGCATCAGGAAATCTGGTCATCCATGAAGAGTAAACAAACTGAAGATGCTAAGCCTGGAGCACAGACCTGCAGTGAGAAGGAGTGATGACAAATGTCTTCAATTATCTGGAAGGGCTGAAAGTGCATAGGGTGTTAGACTTGTTCTATACTGTTTCAAAGAAAAACATCATTTACCAATAAGTCTAAAAGTATAGAGTGTTTTCTAGGGCTACCAGAAATTCACCATATTTCCTCAACAGTTAGATAATCAAGAAGCAGAAAGTTCTAGAGATTCTTGCATTAAATAAAGGGTCAGATTTAATGATTCCAGAGTTTTCTTCCAACTCGAACATTATATGAATCTATGAACTATAATTTCTAGAGTTAATCTACAAAAATAGAAGGCACCGAACATCTAAAAAGATATCCCTTCCTGCCAAAATATCACTTTTCATTGCACAAAAGTACATATTAAAATGCACTTTAAGTTTCATATTTTTAAAAAGGCTAAATACAAAATCTTAACAAAAGTCATATTATGAGATGTATTTTATTTTCCCAAATCTCACTTGTATCAAAATTAAAATTAAATTCAAATTACTAATGTCTAATTAAGTCTAATTTCAGACTTAAAAGACAAAAGTTATAAATTTCATGTGAATTTCTATAAGTATATTTAAGAAATCTCTTGAAAAAATAGTATTCTTTCCATACAAAGAATGGTAGTCCTCAAAAGAGCCAAAACATCTGTATTCACTTTAAAGCTCATCAAGACAGACTGACATTTTTAGGAGAAGCATATGGCTTGTTGAACAGTCATCTAGAACAGGATCTTTTGTCTAGTAAGCCCTATTCAAGGACCATTTACTTATGTATGAAGTGGCTGAATAAAGGAAAGAACATATTTTTGAGTCCTAGAAAACACAAAGAAACTTTTTCTAGCTTTGTTTAAAGACAGAGGAAAACATATTGCAAAAGCGGTCAGTTCTTTACTCCCAGAGACAGTGCTCTCAACATTTGAAATAATTCTAAGAAATCACTGAAACAAAAGAGCTCTAGAGAAGCATGAAACTTTCTTAGAGAACTATATCCAGCCAAAGACCACCTCCCTAAAAAAGTCATTTCCATTTTAAAGGATAAAACACTTTCTTCTTAAAACTCTGAAGGGCAGAGTTCAACAGCTGTGCTATATTAAACCTGAGCCCTTCCAAAAGGAAGAACAAGAGTCTCCAGAGAGGGAGTAACATGGCCTGCTTTCTCCAAAATTATCAAAATGCCTTCTTTGCCTCTAAGAAAAGTTTCTCCTAGAAAATGTCTCTATGTAGTGCATGGGTGAAAAGCATAAAACTTAATTTAGATTAGGAAAATATGCAAAAATGGAAGCACTTTTGTTTGTTTCTGGAAATCTCCCCCACCCCTCTCCCAAGGAAAAATGTATTTCTGAAGTCTTTCAAGATATAGAATGGAAACTGTTAAAAAAGAAATCAGTAGTTCTCAGCCCTAGCTGCCCATTAGAATCACTATATAGCTAAGCATCAATCTAAACTAATTGAACCACTATATTTTAGGGCCAAGACATCTGAGTTTTTTAAGAACACAACAGGTGATTTTGATGCACAGTAAGGGTTTAAAAACTACAGAATTGGAGAATGATTCCATAAAGGAAAAATTAGGTCTAGTGAGTCCAGACAAGAAGAAATGGGAACATATGAGCAATTAATTAGTTCTAAAGAACCTAAGGTTGTATTTACCCATTAAAATACTCAACAGCAGACAACAGAATAGAACTCGAAACAGGAATTCTGAATTGCTCTCATGTCATTACTTAAAAGAGAAAAGACTTAGAATAGTTTATTCAAATATTCAAATATTTAGATGAAAGTTGTTATGAAGAATGTAGTTGCTATGTAATTTAGGTACAACAAGGTTCCATCAGGATCTTTGGACTCTGTAAACTAAGAAAGAAAAGTTGTAAGAGCTCATGTATTAAATGTAATTATCTGTTAACCTTAAAAAACCTCAAAGCTTTAATCACAACAAAGTAAACTTCTGCCATCATCAGTGCTTCATTAAGCCTACCTGATTTTACACAAAATTCTAATAGCTTTAGTTTCTTGATATTCAAGCCCATGATAAATGAAAAATTGGTGGTGAAACTGCTAAAGGGAAGCAGATTAGTCAAAGAAGGATACAAAACACTATTAAAAAGCAGACATGAGAACTCAGAAAGCATAGCAGTCACTTGATAGTTTTTAAAGGCAGCAGAATACATAACTATTTTTCCTAATGATCACTGGAGTAAGAAAAAAGAAAAAATATATTCAGTATATTTTATTTAACACATACATTTTATATCTTTTAAGAGGGTAAAAAAGTATAATCAAGTCACCAATACAAAATCTTTCACCAAAAATTGTAACAAGATTCAGGGGAAAAAAAAGTTAGCTGAAAAAAAAAATTTAACAGAAAACTAATTCCTCATTTGGAGACTCTCACTGTACTAAAGGAACACTGGAATAAAAGTAAAGATAAGAGCATCAGATAGTTTCTCAAATAAAGACCACACCTTACAGAGAAGACGCTGAGGTGTTCTTTTATTATTATCAAACATAATATCCCTCACTGCTAAAGTCAACATACTCATTTAGACTGCTAAATCAAACTACAGTAAACCCTCCATGGGTTCCACATCATGGATTTAACCAACTGCAGACCAAAAATATTCAGGGGTGGGGGAAGCTGCACTGGTACTGAACATGAACAGACTTTTTTCTTGTTATTATGTCCTAAACAATATAGTATAACAACTATTTACAAAGCTATTCACATTGTATTAGGCATAAGTAATCTAGAAATGATTTAAAGTATACCGGAGGGTATGCATAGGTTATACACATATACTACACCATTTTATAATGGGCATCTGTGGATTTTGGTATCCAAAGGGACTCCTGGAATCAATCCCCTAGGGATTCCGGGGGACAATTGTATTTCCTAGCAATGGAAACTTAAGCAATTTCACTTCTGTATCTGTTTCTTCACCTGAAAAATGAGGATAAGAATACCCGAGTTCATTGGATTACTGTGGGAAACACACGAGATAATGTATGTGAAATGCTTAGCACAGTAGCTGACGCACAGTAAGCTAAAGATAAATGTTAGCTGCTGTTATTAATTTGTGCTCAGAAACAAATCCTCAAAAATGATTCTCAACTTCCACCAAGGGATGTATTTTAGAAGCTTTTTCCATATTCACCCTACCCATAAACAGACCCCTTTTAGCAGGTATTACACAGGAACCAAGTTGTTCTATCTTGCTCCATTAAGCCCCATGTATTAACTTGTAAAAACTTCAGGTAAGGTTAGTTACGATCATTACAAAACAGTTCTCATGTTCCAATGAGTACCCTTTCCCAAATAAATTCATCTCTGCCTTTTGCTTTCTTAAATTTGAATATAAAAGAGGTATCAGGACACTTTTTAAAGTGTGTGAGTTTCCATTCCAAAACAACTTCAGTCCAGAAGTTAACAAAGTTCTTGGTGACTACACTAAACTCAGATCACTGCAAATAATTAGAAAGAATATAGGTTGTAGACATTTTCTATTCACATTTATGTACGTTAGTGCCTGTTTGGCTTTCACTAATGAGGCTATTAACACAAGTATTGCCTATGGTTTCTTGCTTTTCCTTACAATCACTCATCTCTAAATATATATTTATTCACCTGATAAGCATTTACCTGCTATGTTCAAGCCATTACACTAGGTGCCATGAAGTATACAAAAATAAAAATTTGTTCTTGCCCTTGAAAAGCTTGTGACCTCACTACTGATATATCAGTGCATGTGCTAACACTTGCTCATTTGCAAATGTGTATGTGTGTATAAAATAGAGTTAAGCGTAGGGTGTTATGTTGAGGTAACTAACAATCTGAACATTTTTGTGGCTTACAACAAAGGTTTATTTCTCACTCAATCTGTATTTTATATAGCCTATAAGAATCAGTTTCTGCTTTGCACCATGTTGTCTTCATTCCAGGATTTGAGCTAAAAGAGCAGAGCCCACCTAAGATATGTCCATCTCATACCAGAGAGAAAAGGAACATGGCAAAATATGGGACAACCCTTAAAGCTTCTGTTTGACATGGTACATCATTTCCACTAACATATCACTGGCTAAAGCAAGACACTTGGCCAATGGTTAGGGATACATAATCCTGTAACAGGGAATGGTAGTGAACACTTTAAACAATAATGCAATCTATTTTAATACCTATCACCAGGAGTAAAGAAAAGTATTCAGGCTATTCAAACTAATAGTAAAATTAGTATTTATCTGGAGAAGGTTTACAATGTGCCAGACATGATTCTCATATTTATATGAATTAAAATATTTAATTTTCCTAACAAGAATTCAACAAAGATGTCTGCTACTAATAAAAACTGACCAACTAAGTATGGGTATTTGGAAATGAAGAAAATAAGCAAAACCTATTAGAAGACATTTTAGAAACTTTCAAGCTCTCAAAACTTGGCTTTGATCTATTATACAGATAGTAAAAGCAGCTGCTCCTCGGACAGGAATTTGTTTATCTAGTTTATTTGAAATAGAAGCCAACCTATTGGTCTTAAATGTCCAAAGTGTTTCTCGAATTTGGGTTGAGCTTCTTCCCAGCCAGGTGTAATAAACACAGAACTCTTGTTAACCTTAAGAACTGCTTACTTATTAAAGATCTCTGCAAACTCAATTTCATACTGGCTCATCTAATGCTGAAAAAGGAAACAGAGAAAGTGAATAAAGCCAGAGATTGAAGCACAAAATAGGCCTCACAAAGAGGTCTCATACATTCAATCCCCACCACAGTCATTAATTAACACCCTCCAGGGATTTACCACCCTAAAGACCTGTGTTTGAGGTAAACACAAGACCTAGTGAAAATTAAGAAATGATGATACAGGCTGGGTGAGGTAAGTATACACGAATACATTTAAATAAAGAAATAACACCACTACATCAAATATCCTGAGTCCTAAGTATTGCCATTTTGAAATAACAGTGCCATTTTATCTGGCTCATAGATTAATATCCTAAATAGTTAAATTTACAAGCAAAATCTTAAGAAAGACAGGGAAAGTAAGGATAAATGTAGACAATTTAACCTGTTTTCTCCTCCCTCATGTTTAGTCCAGGGAAATAAGAAGCACATGGAAACTGAGAATCACTCTAGAGCACAAGCTCAAGTGATTAACTACATCAGCTGAATCTCCTGCAATATTTAAATTTCTTTTTTCCCTCTTGTGTATATGTCGTTGGGTTTTTGTTTTGCTTTTTGTTTACTGATATACTATAATTGAATTCACATAAGTTAATGTAGCAGCTCACTACATCCTTCCACTGATAGTTCTTTTCTTCTGTTCCCTACTCCCTTCCTTACCACATGCCTTACTGTTTCCACTTCCCGTATTTTACTCAAGTGATCTGAAATGTTGTATCATTGCAAATGTTTTTCTAAGGTTACAATAAAATAAATTTTAGATGTAGATTTCCTCATTAATTGATTGACTTTCCACTCAACCTTCTCAAATCCTATTACTCTCAAATCATAACGGAAAAAGAGCGCTTAAGGGCCAGGCGAGGTGGCTCACGCCTGTAATCCTAGCATACTGGGAGGCCAAGGCGGGAGGATCAGTTGAGCTCAGGAGTTCGAGACCAGCCTGAGCAAGAGCGAGACCCCATCTCTAGTAAAATAAAAAATAGAAAGAAATTAGCTGGACAACTAAAAATATATAAAAAAAAAAAAAAAATCAGCCGGGCATGGTAGCACATGCCTGTAGTCCCAGCTACTCGTGAGGCTGAAGCAGAAGGATTGCTTGAGCCCAGGAGTTTGAGGTTGCTGTGAGCTAGGCTGACGCCTTGGCACTCTGGCCCGGGCAACAGAGTGAGACTCTGTATCAAAAAAAAAAAAAAAAAAAGAGCACTTAAGGATGAAAAGCAAATAATATGGAAGGCGGAGGGCCCATAAATTTCCCCCAAATTGAGATGAACATTATAAGCTCTTCAGGTAAAAAAAAAAAAGTATATAAAGCAAATAAATGTGTTAATTTGTATTTAAAAATCATTTTCCTTGTTTTGAGGTGTGAAAAAAAGATCATCTCATATGATTTAAAATTTTATTTTCAAATCTCTCCCAAGCAGAAACTCTAAAATTTGAAAATGTAGTATTAACTATCATTAGTTTCCTAAATCTAGTATCATCTTAATTTCAACTACTATAATTGTTGTGACTTAAACTTAGATATACAGCCATGTCCTAATTAGCCATGCACCAGTGGTCCCTTCAAATTTGTTTTCAGTTCTGGGGTTTTGGTGAGTACATTATTATTTGGGAATGCAAAATTAATCCCTATAATGTCTAGGGGGAAAAGAACTAATCTGGGTCATAGTTGTACTAGTCCTAAATTAACCACTGGAGTATTTTACCTTAGAGAAACACTTTCCATCCCTCTAGTTCCCCATATGTAGAACATGTAATTACAAACTTATCATTTACCTTTCCCCAATCTTAGCACCCTTATCTTTCAGTGAGTCTATACAATGTATATATTGCTCTATTATTGCATTTAAGCCTTTCCCACCCAATACCCACTATTTAAAACCTTAATAAAACTCACCTTTAAAATTTTTTTCTAATTAACTCATCCCAACTCTCTGCATTTCCTTTCTATTTAATACTAACTTACTTAGCATTCTATTAGACACTCATCAATTTTTAACAACGCACATTCTTCCTATCCCCTTCACATTTCTCCAACCAATCTTTCCATCTTTGTTCCAGTATGTATGTCAATGTATAATATTAATACTATAAAAAATTTGGGAAAATTCGGAAAAACATGGAAATAAAGGATTAAGTAATACAGTCAAAAAAACTCATCACATAAATGCTTCAAGGTAAAATAATAGCAACAATCCCTGAATTATTGTAAGGCTTTAATAACATTGTGGATGGAAAGCCTCCCGGGATTACTCCCAGTCTTTCAAACATTATCTTCCAGTACTACGAGCAGTGATATTATTACTAACACTGAATTCCAAACATGTTTTCTTCCAAGCAGACTGATGAATAAAACAATCTTTTGTTCAGATACCCACACAAAACCACTTAAAGCCAAGGAAAAAAGACAGGGACTTAACTCTCCAGTAAAGACTGGAGTGGTGGGCTAACAGGTGATAAATGGAAGGATGCGGAAACTGGAGACAGAAATCATTAAGACTCCTCCCCTTCTCTGGGGGTAGGGTTCAGCTCACAGTTCCACCGGCAAGCACTCCCCACATACCCTCTCCCTCCGCCACACGACAAAAGTTTCCAAGAAACCAGAGGTCCTCCTCCCCCTCCACGAATTCACACCCCCACTCGCCTGGCCAGCGCCCCTTCATCGCAGCCAGTCCCAGGCCTACCCGCCCTCTCCTGAGGAAAGGGTCAGCAGAGGACGCTTTCCCCGAAGCCTCATCAGGGACTCAGCCAGCAAGGCTTTGCAAAAGTGGAGCGACCTGAGAAGCTTGAAGAAGCAGCCTGACAATTCTGTTACCTGGTCGGGACCCTGGAAACGGAAATAGCAGCTACAGCTTCTGCTCTTCTCCACCACAGAGCCTGCTTCAGCGCCCCTGACATTGAGACCGCCGCCATCTTGCTGCAGGCAAACAGCAGGATGGGAAGACGGGTCGCCGCGAGGGACTAACTTCCTTCGTTTTCAAGCCCGTGCAACCGCAGTGTATCAAGAGTCCTGTGGAGAGTTGTTTTCTTTTAAATACCGGGGTTTAGGAAAGAGGTGAAAGATTTGGTTGAAAGAAGTAAGAAGGAAAATGGCTGGGGAAAAAATGCAGAAGTGTATTAGGTGTAAATATTACTCTCATAAATTATAATCCTTGTTGTTTGTTAGGACCTGGTTATTTACAATGATAATGAAAAGACCAAAAGAAAATACTTGCAAATTTAAACACCTGCAATTCATAATTTTTTAAAGAACTCAGACTACTTGGGGATGAGCCTACTGGAAGAGCCAGGGGGCTCTTTGGGTCCTTGAGAACCTAAAGTGGTACTTTTCCAAAGTGTTGCGAGATTCAGTTTGCGAGCCTTCAGGACAGGGCTGTATTCAGTTTGCTGTTCTTTAGTTGTAATGATCATATTTTCCAAACGAAAAATGTGGAGACATGGCCTGGCAAAGGATTATTTTTTTAAGTGTGGATCTCTTTGAAAAAAATCAATGGAACATAATATTTTATATCAACGTTTTCCTAGTAAATCCTGAATGTGTGCTTATAATCCATAGACACAAAGAATATTATTAATGCTCCTGCATATAAAACTAAAGTTATCTTCCAAGATAAGCGTTGGATACATATTGTGGGTTACTGGCCATAAAAAACAATGATTAACTATGGGTTATATAAAATAAAAAACAGGTTAGTTTGTGGGTTTTGTTTTTAAAGAAATTTAAAGAGTTAGAACGTTCCTGCTTTTAAATTTAAGCACCTGAAAACATAACCTTAATTAAATGAATAGGATTAACAGGAGGATGGGGAATGACTTAGTTCTGCATTATGGCCAATTAAAGGAAAACTCAATACATATGGAAAAGTGGGAAAGAAAAAGAGAAAAAAGTCATGTCCAGAGAAAGATGAAATGCAGAGGATGAAGGCAGGCAAGTGAGAGATGCCTCAGAGGAAATTTTCTTTTAAACTTTTTATTTTGAAGTCATTATAGATTCACAGGAAGTTACAAAGATAGTACAGAGAGGTCTTGTGTACCTGTTCACCCAGTTTCCGCCCATTGATTATGTATAAGTCTGTTGAAATATCAAAGTCAAGAAACTGACATTGATATAAAGTATTTGTATAGTCTTATGTCATTCTACCATGTATGTCATTTCATGTAACCACCACCATAATCAAAATACAGAATTATTCTATCACCGCAAAGATCTCCCTGGTGCTACCACTCTATAGTAACACCTACTCTCCTAACCCCTACTTTGTTTCCTTTTTGTAATTTTGACATTTTGAGAATCTTGTATAAATAGACTTGTGCAGTATGTGACTTTCTGAGATTGACTCCTTTTCACTTAGCATAATGCTCTTGAGATCCATCTCAGTTTTTGCATGTATCAGTAGTTCATTCCTTTTTGTTGCTGAGTAGTATTCCACGGTATGGATGTCCCACAATTTGCTTAACCATTGACCTGGTGCAGAACATTTTGTTTCCCATTTTTGGCTATTATAAATAAAACTGGTATGAATAATCATACACAGGTTTTTTTTGGACATAAGTTTTCATTTCTCTGAGATAAATGCCCCAAAGTCCAATTGCTGTCATGTGATACATGTATATTTAGTTTTTTAAGAAACCAATGAACTATTTTCCAGAGTAATTGAACCATTTTACATTCCCACCAGTAACGTATGAGAGATCCAGTTTCTTAATATCCTCACCAGCATTTGGTATTATTGATATTTATTTTAGCTGACCTAAAGAAAATAATGTGTGTGGTGATATCTCATCGTGGTGTTAATTTGCATTCCAAAAATGGCTAATGATGTTGAATATTTTTTCATGTGCTTATTTTCCATCTGTATATTCTAGTCTGTCAAATGTCTCATGTCCTTTGCCTATTTTCTAATTGGCATTATTTGGGTTTTTTTTTCCCTGTTACACTTTGAGAGTTCTCTATATATTCCAGAGATAAGTCTTTTGTCAAATACGTGATTCAGAAATATTTTCTTCTATGTGTAGCTTATCTTTTCATTCTCTTAACAGGACCTGTCACAGGACAAATGTTTTTAATTTGATGAAGCCCAGTTTATTCATTTTTTAAATTTATGGATTGTGCTTCTGATGTCAAAGCTAAGAACTGTTCACCAACCCTAGGTCCTACAGATTTTTTCCTTTTAAAGGTTTTCTAGTTTTACCTTTTACATTTAAGTCCATGATTTATTTTAAGTTAATTTTCGTGAGCTAAGTTTTTGTTTAATAAGGTATGAGATTCAGGTCAAGGTTCAGGTTTTTGCTTGTGGATATCCAATTGCTCCAGCATTATTTATTGAAAAAATTGTCCTTCTTCCATGGAATCGCTTTTGTACCTTTGTCAAAAAAACAGTTGTCCATACTTGTGTGTGGCTATTTCTGGATTCTCTATTTCAGAGAGTATTTTAAGCCCGAAGGTGGCTTTGATGTTTGTGTTAAATTTTAATAAAGATTTTCTATATCAAAGAGTAACTTATGATGTGTCCCAGTGTTCATAAGAGCAACTTCCTATAGCCTGTTACTGGCCCTATTCACCAAAACCCAACCTTTCCACCTACCATCTATTATGGTCCCCTCCTGTGGATTTGAAATCCCCAGGGACACCTCCACTGTCTGGTCTTTTTGCCTTCCACACAGCCCATAATCCAACATCAGGATTGCCAGCATTCCAGTAGAATCTCTGATTCTCTTCATCTTCTGCAGGACTATTTCGGCAACCCATACCTGAGGTTTTTCCTGACCTTACAGAACATAGATCTGAGAACGAAAGAGAAATAACTTGATGTACTCATTTATGTATTTATTTATTTATTTTTACTGTTTCACCTGCATCATAGATTCTATCATTGAGCTTAATGGAATTTCTAGATCCAAATACTGTTTTAATTATTTTAGCAGGAGTATTAAAATGTGAATTGGCTTTACCTTTTGCTTGCATTTCACGAATGATGACCAAAATCCTCCTCCTGAGCTGCTCATCATTGCTAAACAAAACAGTAACCTAAGACACTTTTTTTTACTACCAAGGAGTACTATTTAACCTTATCTGGCTCCTCAGTAGTTTGGCATAGCTTTTAATTCACTTAGTATCCTTAACCTCATTTCCCAAATGACATTCTGAGAAATGCTAATTTTGAGAGACTTTAACAGGTGTTCCTGAAAAATGATTCCATTTTATTAATATATTTCTGACTTGGTGTCTTAGTCCATTTTCTGTTACTTATAACAGAATAATGGAAGCTGGGTAATTTATAAAGAAAAGGAATTTATTTCTTACAGTTACGGAGGCTGAGAAGTCCAGGGTCCAGGAGGCACATCTAGTGAGAGCCTTCCTCCTGGAGGAGACTTTACAGTCATGAGGCAGCACAGGGCATCACATGGCAAGGCTGAGCCTGCTAGCTCAGGTCTCTTCTTCTTATAAAGCCACCAGTCCCATTCCCATCATAGCCCATTAATCCATTAATCCATTAATCCACTAATGGATTAATCCAATCACCTCTTAAAGTCTCCACCCCTCAATACTGCCATGTTGGGAATTAAGTTTCAACATGAGTGTGGGAGGGAACAAATACTCAAACCATAGCTCTTGGATATTAATATCATTGGAGTCATTCTTAATTCTTCTCTTTTTTTTGCCCTCCATGTCAGTCTTTAAAATACATCCAGAATTTGACTATTTCCCCTACCTCTACTGCCACTACTCTGATTCAGGTTACCATCACCTCTTGCAAGGATTCTTGCAATGGCCTTTGAACTTCTTCCACATAGCGATCAGAGCTACTGAAACAAAAGTCAGATCATACCATTCTTCTGTTTAAACCCTTCTAGAGCTTCTTAACCCATCAAAATAAAAGCCAAAGATCTTATTATGACATTTAAAGCCCTGTACAATAGAGTACCATAAAGGCTCTCTGACTTCATTTCCTACTGCACTCTAGACCCGCTGGCCTTGATATTCCCAAAATACACCAGGCACATTCCTATCTGCAGTTCTTTTCACTTGATGCTTCGTATTCCTAGGATGCTGTTCTCTGTATCTGTAATACTCTTCCCCATGCATCTCATTTCTCTCTCTCTCTCTGTCTCTGATCTATCTCTATCTTTATCTCTGTCTCTCATCTCCTTCAGGTCTTTACTGACATGTCACCTTCACAGTGAGTTTCTTCCTCACCACATGATTGACAATTTTGACACCACCTCAACAATTTCTATACCTCTTTCGTGCTTTATTTTTCCTTCTTAGTATTTTTGTAAGTTTCATTATTTTATGAAATTTCTGTGATAAATATGAATTATAAAATAAGGGGGAAAATCCTCTGATAAATAAGGTCAATCACCCTCCAGCTAGGGACAAATTTTTCCTTACCTTCACTATAATGCTTCCAGGAACAATTGTACTAATTCTGCAATAAATATTGATCAAATGAAGAATTTCTTATAATAATTAGTAAGCTATGTAATTTTATTCACATTTTTACCTAGATATCTGCAGGTCATTTTCCCTGTGTCTAGCCTAGTCTCTGATGCATAATGGGCTCCAAAGGACGTGTAGCATAAATTAATGAGTGAATGAAGCTACGGGGAACTTTAAAAATGTCAAATATAAGAAAAAGTGTCATCTCTATTGTTATTTTTGCTTAAGAAAAGCTTGTACAAATTATGTTTAATGTGATTATTCTCTCAGGTCTATAGGTCTTACTGGTTTCTAAAATTTCATCTTTGATCAAATGCCATTTCCTGAAGACCGTGGTGGGATATCTCAGTTAGGGGCTCCATGTTGCTGGCAAGAGACCTGAAAGCATAAATCTACCTTTTATCGGGCTTGCATTTAAAAAAAATTAATAACCTTCTTCATTTCCTTATTTCTCACATTTCAAATACAGGATATAGACTTGAGAATGGAACAGAAATAACTTGCTGAGTGTGTTTATTTTTTACAATTTCAAAACTGTAGATTCTACTAACTATAGATTCTACTAATAAACTTAATAGAATGTCTAAGTCCAAATACCATTTTATTATTTCAAATACGAGTATTAAAATATGCTTTTTGCTTTCATTTCATGTATGGGGGCCAAAAGAAACATTTAGCTTAGCCTTTTCGATGGCATGTGAAATTTACAGTGGATCTGAAGTTGTCTGTTTTTAATTTTTCCCCTTGCACATGGGTCTTTAATAAAGCATCCAGAAAAAAAAAAAAGAAATTAAAACCAGACATTTCTATCAGAAGTTTCACATACAATCACTATAGACATCACAAAATTCCACTGTCACTTATTGGCTACAAACTAATTTTTTAAATCACATCTTGTTTTTCACTGCTAATTTATTTGAAAACCTTGAATTAATACCTTATCATCTTATAAAATTATCATGACAGCTGGTAGTGCTGCTGAGGCTTTGGCAACAAACGAAATAATTTCTACCTATAGTGAAGAACTGCCACTTGAAATTATTTTTGGAAAACAAAGGGTACAAACAATCAAAATTCCTAAGAATTCAGAGAATTTTCCCACATAAATTTGATCACATGCCCTGTCACACTCTGGAGTTCCAGCGCTAAATTTTCAACTACTTATGGGTCATTTTCAAACTTAACATGTAAAAAACAAAATTATTTATATTCCTTCCCTTTCTCTTGCCCCAAGAAAATCTGTTCCTCCCCTCCAGTATTGTCTGTCTTGGCAAAATACATACTACCATCTTTCTTCCAACAGATGTCATCAACTGTAAAATGCATAATTATTTTCTGTACTATTAAGAAAGAAAAAAATGCAGCAGTTGAACCATGACACAGTACCAGTTATATACTTTGATTTCAGAGAGATACAGTGTGGAAAAGTGCACATTTTTGGAGAAAAGAAATATAGTAATTGCCTACCCCAGTATATTTCCTCTTGTTCTTACTAATAGAAACTGTTATTTTTTTCCTGGCCTCTGGAATAAAGACTTTATTTTTTAGCCTGTTTCTTGCTAGGAATAGCCATGTGACTAGCTTCTGGCCAATGAAATATAAGGGGAAGTATCATGTGACAACTTCTGAGAAACCACCTTTAAACACAGATAGCAGTCATACCTCCTATCCCCTCCTTTTATTTCTTCCATCCTGTTACTTAGATGCAAATGTGATAACTCAGATCATACGGACAAGTTCTATACTCCATGATGAATGAATGATGAGATTGAAGGAGCCTGGATACTTCAACCATCCTTTGATTCCATAAGAAATGCCAACCCATTGATCCTATCACCATTTCCCTGTTATTCACTCCATTATGAGGACTCTTTCCTCTTTTCCAGATCGTGGACGCAGAGAGATAGGAACACTCATGCACTGCTGGTGGGACTGAAAACTAGTGCAACCTCTGTGGAAAGCAATATGAAGATAACTTAAAGAGAGACAAATAGATCTACCATTTGATCCAGCAATCCCATTACTGGGCATCTACCCAAAAGAACAAAAGACACTCTATAAAAAAGACATCTGCACTCAAATGCTTACGGCGACAGAATTCACAATTGCAAAGATGTGGAAACAACCCAAGTGTCCATCAATACATGAGTGGATTAATAAAATGTGGTATGCCTATACCACGGAGGACTATTCAGCTATAAGAAACAATGGTGATATAGTACCTCTTGTATTCTCCTGGATAGAGCTGGAACCCATTCTACTAAGTGAAGTATCCCAAGAATGGAAAAATAAGCACCACATGTACTCACCAGTAAATTGGTTTCACTGATCAACAACTAAGTGCACATATAGGAATAACATTTATCAGGCATCGGGCAGGTGGGAGGGGGGAGGAGGGGATGGGTATATACATACATAATGAGTGCGATGCGCACCATCTGGGGAATGGACATGCTTAAAGCTCTGACTAGGGGGAAGGGAGGGGAGGGGCAACGTAACCTAAACATTTGTACCCCCATAATATGCAGAAATAAAAAGAAAGAAAGAAAAATAGTTAACATATATATTTTTAAAAAAATTTGTTCTGCTACAGATCCTGTTAAGAGGATAAAAAGACAAGCACAGATAAAAGAAAATATTTGTGAACCACATATCTGATAAAGTACTCATATCTAGAATATATAAAGAACTCTCAAAATGTAACAGGAAAAAAGAAACAAATAATACAATTAGAAAATGGGCAAAAGACATGAGACAATTAACTGAATAGAATATACAGATGGCAAATAAAGCACATGAAAAGATATTCAAAGTCATTAGCCATTAAGGGAATGTAAATTAAGACCATGATGCGATATCACTACACACTTATTATTAATATTTATTTTAGCTCTATCTTCAAAGTATAACTATAATATGACCACTTCTCACCATTTCTATTGCTAGCACACAGGCCCATGCTACCTTCATCTCTTGCTAACACCACCCTTCTGCCATTCTTTCCCCCCTACAACATATCCTCAACACAGCTGCCACAGCGGTCTTTCTAAAAATATAAGGCAATTCATGTCACTCCCTTGCTCAAAACCCTCCAGTGGGTGCTCACATCAAAGTTGATCTCTTACCTCATCTGTTATGACTCTTTCCTTCCTCACGCTGTTGTTTTCTTAAACATACCATGCATGTTCTCATGTTAGGCCTTTGCATTGATTGTTCCCTCTGCCTGAGTACACTTCCCTCACATATTAACATGGCTAACTTCCTTCTCTCTTTAAGTCTTTGATTAAATGTCACCTTTTTTGTGAGGCTTTCCCTGACATATATATGCATCAGTGTCCTGTCAGGAAAACAGAAACCACTTTAGGTATTTCAAACAGGGACATTTAATGTAGGGGAATTATTTACACAGGTGATGGAATTGCTGAGAAGCTAAACAAGGAAGATCTGAGGCAACTTGGATATTAGAATGAGCAGGATTTGCTATCACCCTAGGGCTAAAGCACCACAGGGAATCAGTGGTGCCGCCAGAGCTCCAAAGCTGGGGTATCCAACAGGTTCTGAAACCACAGCAAGGACTGTTCAGCAGGAGCTGGGATCAGGGAGGGAGAGGCTGTCCAGCAGGAACTGGAATTACGGGGAAAAAATGCACTGCCAGGGATAACCCCACTCTCCAAGCATGGGGGAAGGAAGACAAATATCCCCTACTTGCTCTCCAGTCCTCCAGTGCCTCCCGTTAGGTAAATCTACCTAGAAGCTAAAAGTCAAGAGGACACGGGAGAAGTTGTACCTTATGAAATGGCAGAGCAGGAAAAGGTAGGGAAGAAATCTGACAGCAAGCTGACAAAAGCCCAGCCTACCACCCTATCCAAAATTGCAAGCTCCCAACCGCACACCTACAATGTACTTCCAATCCCCTTTACCCTGCTCTATTTTCTTGTCTATCAAGATTCCTAGTTGTAAGCAGCAGAAACCTACTATGGCTATAGAAAGAGAAGTTATTGAAGAACCCAAATAGCTATGTCGATAGAGCATCAGTAAAGGAATTTATTGAAAACATACTCAGCAGGAAATAGATTCACAATAGGTCTGAAGAACTAAACTAAAGGGCAATAATAAGAAAAGTGAGGCAGAAAGCAAGGTGAAAGCTAAATCATACAATAAAAACTAGTCCAACGAGGACTCCAGTATTGTGCTAAATACAGGATGCACAGCTGTCTAGATCCCACTGCTGAAACCATGGCCACTGTTGTCCAGGAAAACAGCAGCCACTGCCACCGCTACTGCCACCTGTGTTCATAATGGATTCTCCACTGCCCTGGGCCCTTGGTGTCAATGACTCTGTACCCAAAATCCAGGAAAAAATGTGGCCAAATGCCTGAATCTGGGTCACATGCTTATATCTTAGCTATACAGGGCATATGAAAGGGAATGTTTTATTTTCAATTTTCTTAGTGAGAGACGGTATCCACCTCTCATCAATATTCATTAAGCGGTAAGTTCCCAAAGATACAAAGGGGTTTCACACACTGGGCAGCCAAAAAAAATTAAAAATGTTCACTGTATCTTTGTATTTACCCAAAATGCCATCATTTTTCTCTCTTGGATACCCTCTATACAATCTCATCCATTCAGAAAATTCCAATCCAACCTTACAGACCCAGATTAACAGTTTCTTCTTTCATTTAACGTCCCCACTTCCATCTGCCCCTACAAGCAGTGTCTACCAGTTTTTCTCTTGTGCCATTAGTATATATTATACAAACTTTGACCATGGCTCTATTAAAAATAATAAAGCAAATATGATGTACCTACTACATGCTTGATAACATGCTAAGGGTTTTGCATATTTTATCTACCCTTTAATCATCCCTAAAACATAAGTATTACTGTTTTTTTGGTGGTTCAAATGAGAATATTGCACTTTACCAAGGACAAAATAACTCCTCCAAGCTGGATACTTCTAGAATATGCCAAAATATGAAGCTCAGTCCACCATATTTCAGAATCTAAATTTTTAACCATATGAGAGATACACTGCTTTAAAAAACTGTGTGTGTATACACACATAAGAAACAAAAGTGGCAAATATTGATAATTGTTGAAGCTGGTTGATGTGTATATGAGGGTTTCTTATACTATTCTTAATTTTTTTTTTTTTTATTAGTGCACACACATGCTTCTCAAACTTTTTTTCCTGGAGTATTTGAAAACAAATCTTAGTCATATATTTTACCCATTGATCAGCAGAAGCTTATGGAAGTCACATTAGTATCCTGCCACTAAAATTATCTTGTTTTGCTCAACTCCTACTTAGTAGTTTCCCAATACCAAATTGCTGTGGAACAGGAATCAGATTGGTCCATGTTGAGTCAGACCTCCACCGCTGTCAATCAGCTGGACCAGGTAGTAGCACTGGTTAGATATGGCCATCTAAGCCCATTCCTTCAGAAGAGACTAATTCTAAAGGAAAGCATTTCAGGTAAATATCTCAACTTTTGCCTAAGACTTACAGGTTTTATTTTTCTCTTGGCCCCATAAAAGAAAATAAAAACTTAAAAATGTTTCTTGACAATGAATACAATTGGGTTTATTGATCATAAATAAGACTGACTCTACAGTAATTTGTAAATCAGGTATGTTTAATTTCCTTGTGTTAGTTAAAATATTGTTAATTGCTTTAACAAATAAACCCTAAATTCTCAGTAGCTTATCACAATAAAAGTTTCTTTCTCACGTGTCAGGACAATGAGGATGTTCCCAGTCAAGCCAGGAGCCTAGTTTCTACCCTTCTCAAGGTCCTGAGAGATCACTCAATTCAACAAGTGGCTGAGAAAAGACGCCATGCAGATGATGTGGAAATTTTCTATGGATTAGACTTGGAGGTGGCATATACCCTTCCACTCATATTCCATTGGTCAGAATGGAGTCTAATGATCACACTTAACTGCAAGGATCATTCTGGGAAAAGTAACATGTCTATGTGCCTTGAAGGAAAAGGAAATGGACTTTGGTTAACACCTAAAAGTCTATGCCATGATCTGCTCTTCTGATCACCAAATATCTTTTTTCTTTTCTCCTTGCATACAGAAAACAGTCATTCCCTTCCCAAGAAAAACAAGCCAAAGTTTTATGCAGTCACTGTATCCAGATGTGCACCTAGATGTGCCAACCTAAGACCTACTGACATGAACTGAAAAGACAAGCTTTATATCCTCCACTGCCATTAACATATTCACTCAAATTACAATGGTAGAATTGCAATAGACACTTCTATTCAGGAAAGAAATGAATTAGATATTCAACTATCATTAGTCTTTGCAATTTTGAAATTTTGCTGAGCAGGCATTACGAAGTTTCCTTACCTTTATTAGACCCTGATTCTTCTCTCTGGCAGGAAATCTCTTATCCATTGTTCTTTCTGGTTCATAGACCCCAACGTCTGGGAAGGACTAGCTTGTCCTATAACCTCCATATATAAATGAGCCCTTCTTGGTTGCTGCCCATTTTTACTGTTTGTTCCTAGTGTAAAGTTTGGGCTTGTGATTGTGCTGATGATTTAATTCCTTCCAAATCATCATTGATTTCTGATTTATGTGTTTTTCAGTCAGTTTCATATGTCAGTAAAGACATCTAAAAGCCCTTCTTAAACATAGTTCTCAAGCTTCATCTATTTCTTTGCTTCCTCGTCCCTCACGGTAAACAGTGCTCCGGATAAGTACAGCTACTAGCTGATTCCTTGTGGGGCAGAGACAATACGTTCTCACCAAGCTCTTTCCCAACTGCACCTTCATGAGTTGATAAGTGGTTGTGTTTTAAACTAGTAAGTTTGGGGTGGTTTGTGACACAGTAGTAGATAACTACATTATGTGATGTCTTTTTCTCTTCTCTTAACTGGCCAGATACCTTGAAGGCACTTGGACTTTGGGTGGGAAGGCCATACTTGTAATCTGATTGTTGCCTTAGAATGAATTATATTAATATTATCAATATTTAAGCAGAAGCCACAGGTATAAACCATGACTATCCTAGGTAAACTAAGACATGCAATCACTTAGGGCCCTTTATTGCTCAAAGCCTTTTTTTTTTCAGTCATCTTTGCTATTTTCTAAGGTTTAGAAGCAGTCAACTTTTCCAATCCTTGGAGGAATGAAATTTCTGGACTTTATCTCCTTTCATTTTTACCTACAAGCAGGCTGATCCTTTTCTGTGCACATTGGACTCTCGTGGTGGCTTTCTAAACGCAGTCTCTCACTTTTTCCAGTCACTGTCACACATGCTACAGGTTCGGTAGTTTTCATGGTGTTTCTTCAAGTTCTCACTGAAGACGATTTTACCAGGTGTTTTGCTTCTGGAGATCATGATTCTCTATCTTTCCAGCCTCCAGTATCAGTTTCCTCATTGTTTGATATCTAAGCCAATGTCACAAAATTACTTATTTTCAGCAGTACTTCACTTCCAATATGAAATGTGTAAACAGTTCAAAAATGATATGTTTGTTTCTCACTCACATAAAATTCACTATAGGTATTCCTGGCTCTAAAGTGTTTCTGGAATGTGTTTCAAGGCCCTTTCTATCTTGTGGCTCAGCTCTCTTCATCCTAAGTTTTCAAAGACACCATGACCTGAGCCAGGCTGGCAGACGTAGAAAGGTCATAAACGATCACGTATGAGCCAGGCCTGGCAGTGAAGCACATCCTATTAGGTAAATGTATCCTGTTAGTCAAACTCAGTCACGTAATTACACCTGACTGCAAGGGAGGAAGGGATGTGTGGTCTAGCTGTGTGTGGGGGTGCGGGGAGTGGTGTGGAAAGAAACAGGTTTTCTGAAAAGCCGGCCAGTCTCTGCTAACCTAGGTCACAGAAGTGATAAGATTTGTTCAGTTCTGTTATTCACTCATTAGAAATAGAAGCAAATTTGTGAACAATTTAAATGTGAGTAATCTAAAAAACATTGTGTTTGGAAGGTATTGTCTCTCTGCATTTGAATGTCTGCTGCTGATATTCTTGAAATACCTCTCTAACCAAATAACATTCACCGTATAAATCTTGTTTCTATGAGACCAAATTGGTTTTTGCCATCTGGTCTCCTCCTTTGGAACCATTTCCAGACTAATCTGGAATACCTTTCGAACCTTCTTTGGGACTAAATGTGCTATTTCAACAAACTTACTGGTTTGCAGATTAAATGGAGAGTAAGTATAAGACATAATAAAATAAATAATTGGTCACTATCAAATCAGAGCTCATATGGTCCACTTCCTTCGATTTTCAAATGATTGTTTTGTGCTTATTCCATTGTACTATGGGTGCTGGCAGTTAATGAGCATGAAAAGAGTATTTTCCAGAAATGAAAAAGAAATATTAGAGCTGAGTAATAAACAGTTGGCTATACACAAAAAGTGCTACACAATTGTTTATACTTCAACTCAATTTTGAAAAATTGCTTTCTAAGTCTAATTATTATCATTCTTTGTAAAATTTGTAAAAATGAAGAACATGATAAAGGCTGTCAACAGGTTCTCCAAACAGATTAGACTTGTCTTTTTAAACTCTCAAAACCTAATTATGAGAGTAGCTAGCAATTTAGTTTGCTGAATCTTTTCTCGTTGCTCAGGAGTTTCACTAAGACTGTATCTCCTTTCAGGCATTAACAAATTGAGCAAGAGGAGTCAGTAGATTATATTACCAGAAGGAATATTAATTTCTGGAAGACATCAAGATTCCAAAGCTTGCCTTGAAATCATCGGTTGGTCACGTGGCCCAATTGCAACAATTGAGTAAAGCAGGATGGAGCTATCCCATGCCACTAAAAGGCTTAGCATACTAATGGCCCTTTGACACTACCAGCCATTCAGAAATCAGACTTTGTCATGCTGAAGAATAGACCACTCACCCCCAACAGGAAGCATTGGGGAGGCAAACGTGACAGTAATTCCCTGTCAGATAAAACTGAGGTATTGTTTTGGATTCCATCATATGTGAAAAGAATTACCCAGTCATAAATTTAAAATATTCCCTCTTTACCTGTTAGTCACTCCGTGTTAGAGTTAAGCATTTGTGACAGATTAAGGTTAACAATTTTTAGAATCTAGGTGTATTTGAACAAGTTGTAGAAATTGGAATATGACCTCCTGCTATATTTCAATAATCTAAGTATTGTAAAAGATTACAAATACAGCTATTCAAGAAAAAAACTAATCAAGGTTCAAGTATTTTCTCTACCTTTTATTAGCTAGTAGAAGGCAGAAGATAGTGTGAGAAAATAAAGCATCATAAGGAATAATCTGCTTGAGAGTTACTTTCCTCTCTATTTACATAGTTTTAAATGACCTTGTATTAACATGCAACAAAACACTAGAAACAATTCAGTGGAAAGCCAGCATAGAAACCCAGCAATAGTCCATGGAAACTTAGGGAGGTGGGGGGACTCACACATTAACACATCAAAACTAATTTGAAGAGGATTTAATTGATCTGTGGGTTGTCAAAGGAAGACTTCAGCTTGTAAATTACAAGTGGTCCTCGTCTGCTCATTACCTTTTTTCTTCTGAAAATAGAATGGAGAGATATAATCTTAGTGTTTTATCTGTTTGTATTTATTTATTTATTATTTCCCACCTTAACTATGAATGCAGCACCTTATTTTGCCCAATTATCTTTTGTTTGAATCATTTTTCAAAGGGGGAAATGTTTATTTCAGGGCGATTATCTCTTGTTCCATGAAAGAGGAAAAAACAGGTTCAAATCAGGGAGACTTCATCAAAGAGACTTGTAATCCCTATTGTGTCTGTGTATTCTTCCCATCAGTTTAGAGACTGTGATAAATATCTCTTTGAATCAAGCATTGGCACTTACTTTTTCAGTCTCCAACAATTTAAATGTGGTGCAAAATTAGGATATTCAGATACAGTAATTTACTGCATTGAGTTGCTTTTGAGTGTGAAAAAACTACTTGTAGATTTTTCTTTTTTAAATGCCCCTCTTGGTGGAAGTAGATTAATTTTTTTTCTATAACTTTTATTTTATAGCACTGTGTTTTTTGGGGGAAAAGAAAAATAAAATAAGATCATTCTTTAGGACTCAACACGTTTCACTGAACCCAAGAAATGAATAATTGCAAAAGAAAAAGAAGCCTTTTAAGATTTCCTTTAGCACTGAAAACATTCCCCAGACTGTCAGCTCCAGCTACACTCTCCTGCAAAAGCAAATATTATTTTATATATTTTGAATAGCACAGATTTACAACAACATGGAATTTATTTTTCTTGATTACTCAGTCACTACAAATTTAAAACGATTAATTTTTAAATTTTAATTTTACTGTCCTGATCCTCTTGCTGAGTTTCCACATGGTTTTAATTTAATGTTCATCAATTGGTATCTTTGTTACTCATGCCTCCCTCTTCTTGAATTATACTGAGTAATTATTTTTTTCTGTTTGAAAGAAAGAGTGATAAAAGTTATGGGTAGATTTTGAATTATCTAAAGGCTTTATTAAAAGTTCAGTTTTTTTTTTTTTAATTTTGAGGATTGTGAGAGCAGTTTCCTTAACAGAGAAAAAGTGCATGCTTTAAAGGATAGCATTGTCTGGAGAATAGATACATATGATAAATCGTGTTTTGTTGTCCTGAAAGAGAAGGGAAACAATACCTTATTTTAAAATTAAATTTGATATTGTGGGTGATTTATGAATATCTTGGGGCTTATTCATTTGCTAGTATCTGTAAACATTTTAAATGTTACAAAAAATCTATAATAAAGGAAAAAATATTGACAGAATACCAATAAGATCATCGCACACAAAATCTCTTGAAAGAAAAAATTTCAGTTTTATCCCTGATTATCTGCTCAAATCAAAATACTATTAAGTACCTAGTGACTATGTTTTACTTACCCGACCAGTCCACATTTTACTTTTGAAAATAATATCTTAATTTTTAGTATGTGAATGTTGAAAAGAACTGGTAAAATAAACAATTTTTTTAAAGTAACAGTAAGTAAATTCCAACGCCTTCTGTGACATTCTCATAACGTGTTTTTCTTCCTTGTTCTGTGATTTCCATCAGGGTGCAGAGATGCCCTGGGTAAAGTTGAAGCCTTGTTTCACTAGAGCCACTGGTCTGTTAGTGACGCTGGTTTTTACACACTGCACTTTGAAGACTGACGACTTGCTTCTCTAGCTGGGATGAGCACCCCACCCCCTCAGCCTACCAGGCACTCAAAACCGCAAGGCAACTGTAGCTAGCTTTTTCTTGGAGCATTGACTTTACTCTAGGACAATTAATTTTAAACCTCATTTGCATTAAAAATACAGATGTGCTATGGAATACAATGCAAAACTCTCATAATTATTTAGGTCAAACGTGAGACTTTAAAGAAGTTTTGAGATTGTGGAGACCTTCCAGATATCTTCTCAAGTTTACTCTCCTCTACTGTTAGGGTGCCCAAGTGGAAAAGTGTGAGAAACCCTGAATTAAAGCACAGAAATGTGAAATCTTTTTTTTTTTTTCCTTCCTAACTTTCTGGCAGTTCATATATGCACCGTTATCTTCAATGAGTTTTCTTCATCCAAATCATTTTTTCTCTGAAACTTGGGACTTATAAACAAGAGAAAGCCTGAAACAGCAGGATCAATGCAACTGAAATCCAAATTGAGCGATGAATGGTATTTCAAGACTATTGCATTACTAAGCCTCATATAAGGGAGTAGCAAGTTATTATTTCTTTGTGTTTTTCATTCCTTTTTTAGAAAATGAAATTCTTTTTGCTACTTGTGAAAATATTTGTTTTTTTTGAAAAAATAAATAAAACCATATAGAAAAGATAAAGAAGGAATTAAAAAAATTCACTCCAGGTCTTCTTACCACGAGGTTAACTGTGTTCATCAACAAACCATTTATTGGGTGTTCACTGTATGACAGAGACTTCTTTCTATACACACATGTAATTTTATATAAATACAAACACATCATTTATATCGTTCTCTTACTCGCTTTTTTATAATAAAAAATTTGCCACAGACAACAAATACACATCTAAATCATCATTTTTAATGGTTGTCTAGTATTCCTTTATGCAGTCCTAGACTGTGTAACCAGTGTTGTTATGGCCTTTCTTGATTTCTTATTCCCACATCAATCTCTTGAGACCGAAGCCTTCTCAGGTTTATTTCAAAACTGAGTATTTCTGTCATTTCATGATTTTTCAACAGAAGAATGCAAAAGACAGTTCTTGTGTGTGTCTGTGTATATAAATATATGTAAGTTTATGTATCCATATATGTATGTATGTTTGAAATACATATGTATTTATTTTTGCTATAATTATTTTTAAATCCCATTATCCATTTAAAATAATTCTCTATGCAGGTTATGATAAGAAAACCTGAATTATTTTTACCAAGTCCATCAAATAATAGGTTATTTGCAAATCTAGCCTACATAAGTCCCCTGCTTAACGCAGAGTCACTTCCTTTGAAAGACATCTTTCAGAGCTGTAGCCACTGTCTTGAGGATGAATACACCGAACTAACTGGATCTTAATTTTCAGAATAATTGCACAACTTCAGCGTGTCTTCCTTGGTTATTCTCGTCCCTTTCTTTGTGCTTCATCTTCTCATAGTTAGTCACCCAAACTGAATTTCCTCTGGGGAAACTGTATGCACATTTTCTGCATAATCTCTTGAGGTTAAAGGCTTTGAGGACATTTGTACATAATGAAAGAGGAGAGTCCTTTGACTACAATTGTCTTAATCCTTAAGATGTTTTGTGTGTCATGAATGGGGAAGCCATCATTTCTTCTAAGGCTTCCTGAGACAGGATCTGTAAGATATTTGCTTCTCAATGATTTTATTGAGTAATGCATAGAATAGATGAAGTTCATAATTACTAAATAAGCACATGCTAAATAAATTTGTCATAACTATATTTTTAGGTTAATGAGTACTCTCAGGTTCTATCTAACCATGCATGCTAACATTTCATAATGAAAAAGGCATTTGCCTTGTTGAAGTAAGTGATTTTTTAAAGATGATGATGAGGGTTAAACATGTTACTCCTAGCAAGATTTAGCGGATTAAAAAATTTGTTATTCTAGGGAGAATTTTAATTTTTTTCACAAAATTTTATAGAGAGAGAATCTTTTGCTTAGCAATTATTTTGTTATCAACATCTGTATCTTAGGCCGGGTGCAGTGGCTCACGCCTGTAATCCTAACACTCTGGGAGGCTGAGGCGGGTGGATCGCTCAAGGTCAGGAGTTCTAGACCAACCTGAGCAAGAGCGAGACCCTGTCTCTACCAAAAAAAATAGAAAGAAATGATTTGGATAACTAAAAAAATATATATATAGAAAAAATTAGCCGGGCATGGTGGCGCATGCCTGTAGTCCCAGCTCCTCGGGAGGCTGAGACAGAAGCATTGCTTGAGCCCAGGAGTTTGAGGTTGCTGTGAGCTAGGCTGACGCCATGACACTGACTCTAGCCAGGGTAACAAAGCGAGACTCTGTCTCAAAAAAAAAAAAAAAAAAAAATCCGTATCTTAAATTAGAGTTCATATAGGAGTCTGTTATAAATAGAATCATAAAATAATTTTGTGCATTATGTAGCTAGATTTAATATCAAAAGAACAATCTCCTCTTTGTTTCTTAAACTGTTCCCAAAAGAAAATTCATAGACTCACATCTCTCCTCTAGTTACTTAACCTGCAGAACATTGTCAAATATAATTGATACATTTAAGAATATGGAAGCCCAATGGAAGTATTGGATTTCTTTTTCTAGAATACTTCTTTTGAAAGAGACTTTAAATTTCTCTAGAGCACAGCTTGTCTTTATGTAATAAAATGAACAAGGTGATTTCTTAAGGCCCCCTTTACCCTCATAACAGGGTGGTCCTAGCAGAGTATACCAGCTTCGCTTATCTCTCTCTGTTTTTTTTTCTTTTTTCTTTTTTTTTTTCTTTTTTCTTTTTTTTTTAGAGATGAGGTCTCACTATGTTGCCCAGGCTGGAGTAGCAGTGGCTATTCATAGGCACAATCATAGCACACTACAGCCTCAAACTCCTGGGCTCAAGCCACCCTCCCACCTTAGTCTCAGGAGTAGCTGGGACTACATGTGCACACCGCCATGCCTGGCTTTCTTTTTAGTCTTCTCTGGAGATAGATAAACCCTGGCATATTTGAAGGTTTAATCACAATTCTCAGAATTTTAATTTCTAGAATCTATTTTTTATTCTGTCTTTCTTCAGCTCTGGAGATATAGCCAAATGGGATTTTTAATATTTTAAAAAATAATTCACAAATCTTCTATGGCTAGTTATTTATTTCTTCCATGTCGGTCAAATTCTAATCCACATTTCTTATGATTGAAGTGGAAAATTAAGTTAAATGATTATTAAGATAATGCATATTTACCCCGAAATATTTAAATATCATTGACAAGTATAAAAAAAGTAGTCCATTATGTTACCATCCAGCGATAACCACTTTAGACATTTTGATACATTTTTTCTAGTTTTTTCTCCATAGGTATATAAATTTTTGTACATATTTAAATTTGAATCTTCTGTTTGTCCGTATTGAAATATATTTGTCTGAGACAGATTTCTAAATGACATATTACTAGACCAGAGTATGAATATTTTTTTTTTTTTTTGAGACAAAGTCTCAATGTGTTGCCCAGGCTAGAGTGAGTGCCGTGGCGTCAGCCTAGCTCACAGCAACCTCAGACTCCTGGGCTCAAGCAATTCTTCTGCCTCAGCCTCCCGAGTAGCTGGGACTGCAGGCATGCGCCACCATGCCCAGCTAATTTTTTCTATATATTTTTAGTTGTCCAATTAATTTCTTTCTAATTTTAGTAGAGACAGGGTCTCGCTCTTGCTCAGACTGATTTTGAACTCCTGAGCTCAAACAATCCACCTGCCTCGGCCTCCCAGAGAGCTAGGATTACAGGCGTGAGCCACTGCGCCTGGCCTCAGAGTATGAATATTTTTAATAGTCTTGATTCATGCTTCCACATTGCTTTGAACAGAGGTGTACTGATTTATATCCTTACCAATTGTGAGTGTGTGTGTGTGTGCCTATTTTTTGCCTATGTTAAATCTTTGTTTGATTTAAAGTTTTGCTACTTTCATAGGTATAGTGGGCTGAATGTTGTCCCCACAAAAGATATAGCCACATCCTAATCCCCAGAATGTGTCAATATTACCTTCTACAGCAAAAGAGTGAATATCGCCTTGCTTAGTATAAGATGTGATTAAGTTAGAGATCTTGAGAAGAGAGTTACCCTGGAGTGTGTGGAGGGGCAAATGAAGTTTTGAGACAGACACATAGGAGAAGGTGATGTGAAGACGAAGACAGAGATCAGAATGATGTGGCCACAAGCCCAGGATGTCATGCCGAAAGTGTCCCCAGAAGATGGAAGAAGTAAGAAATGGATTTTCCCCAAAACCCCCAGGAAGAGTCTGGCCTTGTCAACACCTTGATTTTGTACTTCTGGCTTCCAGAACCTTGAGAGGATACATTTATATTGATTTAATCACCAAATTGTGGTGATTTGTTATATTAGCCATGGGAAGTGAATACAATAGGTAAAAATTATATTTCACTGTTATTTTAATCTGCATTTCTCTCACCAGAGACACGATTATTTTAAATGTTATTTATATGATTAATAATGAAGTTGAATGAAGATGAAACACAAAGCAGAAAGGAGGGAAACCAGTTTGGAGGCTGTTGCAATATTTTAGACGAGAAAAACACCATGACTTGACATAAGATAGTGACAGTGAAGAAGAGAACATATTGGGGAGATCATTGAAGTTTAAAAAGACAGGACTTAGTGATTGATTGCATGAGATTGCAGAGATGGAAGAGATGAAGACAGTGGACAACTGCATGGACAATCATGTCATTTACCGAGATGGAAAATACTGGAGGGGAAGAATCTGGTAACTTGGAGTCAGTAGAAAGGAAGGAAGATAGCCCATGGTCCCTGAGAAAAATGCAAGGGATACAATCCTGAACATGGCTGGAGGAATCAGGCTGAAACCGAAGGAGACATTGCTCTTCCATTGTGAGAGGAGGGAAGAAGGAAAGAATGTGCAGGTAACTTTGCAAGTGCAGTAGCAGGAAGTTTGGATGTTCCCATTGGATGGCTCTCATCCGCAAAGTAGAAGGTGAGATGATATGCTGAGAGGGAGGATAGAGGTGGTGGGATGGATATTCAAAGATAGTATAGATGGTTTAATGTATGTGTAGTATAGGATGGTTAATGGTGAAACACTGGAAGCATTTCAATTTAAGCCAGGTCCAGAGGGATGTTTTCACTATTACCACTTGTATCAGTTTTGTTCCCAAATAATGAGGAGAATCCTCTCATTCACGGTCGATGTTTAAATCAATGGCATGCTAAAATTGGGATATTGAAAGGAAAGACTAATAAAGGGACCATTTATAAAGGTCTAGGAGGCATATAGGGGAAACTGGAAGATTTAGTGCAACATCCAGGACTGGCAACCCAGGGCACTGTTACCACTCCTGGGACTAAACCGGGAAGTGAAAAAACCCTGTATTCAGAAACTTAGAAACCTGGTGGAGAAGCTGGCTCTTAGGAACAGGAAATTTGATATAGCCACTCATAGGGATCCACAAATAAGAAGCTGGGATAATAAATATTTAGACTTCACTGTCCTTAATCCCTTCTATCTCTTTGTTGGCCAAGCCCAACCAGAAGACAGGAGAGAAAAGCACCTGTGTTGTAGTTCCAAACAGATGAACCTCTTGGGGACAGGTCAGGGTAGAGAAGGGTGAATTGGGAGGGTTATGATATGCCCTACCATATATTAAAATGTCCTATAGGCCCAAAAATAGACAAGTTTATGGAAAATGCTGGTGATTCTAGAAATAGCACCAAGTATATGTAAGCATTTATTGTATGGTAAAGATGCATTCAAACTATTGGAACAAAAAATGGATTATTCATCAAATGGCATTTTAACAGTTGGCTAGTCATTTAGAAAAGAGAAGTTAAATTCCTAATTTTAGATCCCTACAAACTTAAAGATAAATCCATGATTTAAATGTAAAAGAACTTGAAGAAAATATAAATGTTTATATTTATATTTCATTGTTTGGAAATTATCACCAAAACTGAAAATTGTGTTAAATTTTAAAACATCCTCATGACAAAGAATACCATAAATATAAACCACTGAATGATAAATGAAAAATTATGAAAAATTCACAACACATATCAAAGGATTAATAGCCATAACATAGAAATAAATAAATGTATAAAAATAATTCAATAGAAAAAAATCAGTGATAATTAATTTTAACTAAATGCTAAATGTTTCTTCAATTATCCCTGGCAGTGGGGACTCAAGGACAAGATGAGATCATTAAAAATACAGAAATGTGTAATTCTTGTACATCTAAGTAATACTGGGTACATTTCAACCCATACTGCAAGAATTTGGAGAATTGTCCAAAACAATAGATGCTGGCGTGGATGTGGAGAGAATGAAACACTTACTTATACACCCTTAGTTGGACTGCAATATAGTACAAGCTCTATGGAAAATAGTATGGAGCTTCCTCGAAGAACTAAAAGTGGACCAACCATTTGATCCAGCAATCCCACTACTGAGTATACACCCAAAGGAAAAAAAGTCATTTTATCAAAAAGACATTTGTACTTCAGCGTTTATTGTAGCACAATTCACAATCAAAAAGATGTGGAATCAATCCAAGTGCCCATCAATTCATGAATAGATTAATAAAATGTGGTGTATGTACACCATGGAGTACTACTCAGCTACAAAAAATCAATTAATACCTTTTGCAACAATCTGGATGGAACTGGAGACCATTCTTCCAAGTGAGGTATCTCAAGAATGGAAAAACAAACATCACATGTACTCACTATTAAATTGGAACTAACTGATCAGCACTCATGTGCACAGATAGAAGTAAAATGCAGCAGAAATCAAGCAGGTAGGACGGGGGAGGAGAGGATAGATGAAATCATACCTAACAAGTACAATGTACACTATCTGGATGATGGGCATACTTATAGATTGGACTCAAGACTCAAACAGTACAAAAGCAATCCATGTAACCAAAACATATGTACCCCCATAATATTCTGAAATAAAAAGAAAATTATGGTATAATCCTACAGTGGAATACTACATGACCATTAAAAATTAATATATACTTCTATATTAATTCATAAGAAAATATATCCACAAGATTTTATCAGTGAAGAAGACAGCATGTATAGAATGATCCCATTTGTGTAAAACTGTTTACTAAACATAATAACCTGGATAAAAGTATCTGGAAAGATATTCACAAAATCAATAGCAGTAGTTATCATGAGATATTGGTGTTGGTCTTTTGGTTGTTTTTTCTTATTGGGGTTTTTCTATACTGTTTTAATTTTTTTTGAATGAAGTTATTTTTAACATATAATAAAGAGAGAGATAGAATAGTTTATGTGAAGACTGGAAGCAATTGCAATGTAGGGAATTATAGGATTTTAGGAAATACTGACAGTCCAAGTAAAATTGGAAATCATATATTTATTATGTTACCAGTGTTAGTGATGATTTGGTATTCCCCAGCTGAGCTGTGTGGTTCTATATTTGGTATTCTTTTAAAAGCTGTCCTTTAAATATCAAAAGCTAAATCTCACGAACTCAGATTACAGAATTTTACCATGACCCACAGTGTAAAAACATGGAGAATATGTTGAATGGGAATTACTCATCAGAGGAGTAATTTTACATGATGGGAGAAGAGGAAGAAAACTAGGATGGGATGTAAGCAGAAAGAAGACAAGCATTAACTGGATCCCTGAATAGGGATTTGGTGAGCTAGCATTCTGGGCCTGGGGCACAAGAGAGGTGTGGCAAGATGATAGCAACTTCAGATAGGTTGAGGGGGAACCTGAGGCCATCCAGAAAAGACCTGTGAAGACCTTCAGTTTACATCTGGGTCTGATCCTTTGCACAGAGAGAGCAGATAGTAATAAAATAAAAACATAGCCAAAACCAGAGAACGCTGGGGAAGGAGGAAAATCTGATTTCCACATTGCTAGATTCAAATGTCCAGTTTTCAACAAAAAATCATAAGGCATACAAAGAAACAGAAAAGTATGGCCCCATTAAAGGGAAAAATCAGCAGAAACTTTCTGTGAAAAAGAGCTGATGGCAGATCTACTAGACAAAAGACTTTAAACAACATCTTAAAGATATTCAAAGAACTAAAGGAAGATGTGGAGAAATTGAAGACAACAAAGTATAAACAAAAGGGAAATATTAATAAAGAGATAGAAAACCTAAAACCAAAGTGAAATACTGGAGCTGGAAAAGTACAATAACTGAAATAAAAAATACACTAGAGGAATTCAAAGGTAGAATTGAGCAGGCAGAAGAAAGAATCAGTGAATCTGAAGATAAGACTACGGAAATGATCAAATCTGAGGAAAAGAAAGAAAAAAGATTGAAGAAATGTGAACAGAATCTAAGGGACCTGTGGGATATCATCAAGCTGAATAACATGCATTGTGGGATTTCAAGGAGAAGAGAGAGCAAAAGGAAGAGAAAATATTTGAAGAAATAATGGCCAAAACCTTTCCAAATTTGATGAAACAGATGAATATAAACATCTAAGAAGCTCAATGAATTTCGAGTAAGATGAACTCAAAAAGATATACACCAAGACATATTGTAATCAACCTTTTGAAGGGGAAAGACAGAAAATAAGTAAGAAAATAGAGGACTTAACACAATAAACCAACTAGATCAAATTTTAAGCAAGTAATGAATCACTTTCTGATTTGCTTTCTATCACAAAGGAAGTTAGAAAATACATAGATACAAATGAAAATGAAAACACAGCATATCAAAACTTATGGAATACAGTGAAAGCAGTGCTAAAGAGAAATTTTAGAGCCATAAAGGCTTACATTAAAAAATAAGTAGAATCTCAAATCAATGACATAACTTTACAACTTATGGAACTATAAAAAGAAGAACAAACTGAACCCAAGGCTAGCAGAAGGAAGGAAATAATGAAGATTAGGGCAGAGATTAATGAATAGAGAATATAAAAACAATAGAGAAAAATCAATAAAACCCAAAGTTGGTTCTTTGAAAAGAACAACACGATTGATAAACCTTTAGCTAGTTGAATTAAGAAAAAGAGATAGAAGGCTCAAATTGCTAAAATCAGAAATCAAAGGGGGGATATTACTACTGAGTCCATAGAAATGAAGAGGATTATAAGAGAGTACTGTGAAGAATTATATGACAACAAATTGGATAACCTAAGTGAAGTGGACAATTTTCTAGAAACACAAAAATCTATTCTAAATCGCAAAGAAATAGAACATTTGAAGAGACCTGTAAGGAAGGAAATTGAATCAGTCATGAAAAATCTCCTGACAAAGAAAAGCCCTGGACCTGATGGCTTAACTGGTAAATTCTGTCAAACATTTAGAGAATACCAATCCTTCTCATACTTTTCTAGAAAAGTGAAGAGGAGGTAACACTTTATAACTCATACTGTGAGGCTAGCATTACACTGAAATCAAAGTCAAAGACACTATAAGAAAAGAAAATTTCACACTAATATCCCTTGTGAACATTGATGCAAAAATCCTCAATGAAATATTAGCAAATGGAATTCAGCAGCAATTTACAAGGATCATCCATCATGGCCAAGTGGAATTTAGTGCTGGAATGCAAGGATGGTTCAATGTCCAAAAATTGATCAATGTAATACAACACCTTAACAGAATGAAGGAAAAAAACCCACCTGATCATCTCAATTGTTGCAGAAAAAGCAACTGGTGACATTGAACACCCTTTCATGACAAAAACATTCAATGAATTAGAAATAGAAGGTCATAACCTCAACATAATAAAAACCATCTATTAAATCCCATAGGCTGGGCGCGGTGCCTCACGCCTGTAATCCTAGCTCTCTGGGAGGCCCAGGCGGGCGGATTGTTTGAGCTCAGGAGTTCAAAACCAGCCTGAGCAAGAGCGAGACCCCGTCTCTACCAAAAATAGAAAGAAATTAATTGGACAGCTAAAAATATATAGAAAAAATTAGCTGGGCATGGCGGCACTTGCCTGTAGTCCCAGCTACCAGGGAGGCTGAGGCAGGAGGATTGCTTGAGCCCAGGAGTTTGAGGTTGCTGTGAGCTAAGCTGACGCCACGGCACTCACTCTAGCCCGGGCAAAAGAGTGAGACTCTGCCTCAAAAAAAAAAAAAAACATGTAACTACATCTCTCATTCTAGTATAATACCAGTAATAAAACTACACATTTTCATAATTTGAATAAAGTCACTACTTCCTGTACTGTGTTGCCTGCTTCTTTTACCTACACCCATTCAACATATTGGGGAAGATGATGGCTAGATGAGTAAATAGATGGACAGGTAGATAGCTCAAAAATGAATCTATTATTCTATTAATTTTAATTAATTAGATTATTTGGAATAAAAATCTGTGGGGCAAGGGCAGAAATTAATATCCTATAATTATGTAACAACTTTCTCAGAAGACTTCAAAAAATTTGTAATCTTTGCATTTTTAGGCCCATTTATCAAATGGCAAACTGAAGGTAAAACACATCTACGATATCAAGACCCTGTTTGAGATGCTGAAAATTTAATTAGTTATTTGTCCATTGAATGCCTGCCAGTCAAACATATTTATTTTTTATTCACTTATTTTAAATTGTTGGCTTTTTAACAAATCTTATTTTTATATGCTATTTACTTGACAATAATTCGTCTATATTAAATAATGTAAAGAGCATATAACATTCACTGGGAATTGAGTTCCTGTCCTAAAAGATAATTCAAATCCAGTCAAATACACAGGAATATGCTTTTAAAATATCCCAGTGGTCAACAATACCAACATCCCTAGTTGTCGCTAAATGGAGGCACAATTCAGATTTTGTTACTTAAAGTTAATAGCCTCAATCTAAGGATCTCTAAAGAGCTCCAAGCCTCAGAAGCTTCTCTCTCCTTCTGGAGTTCAACTGACACACAGTCTCGGCAAGCTGAGAGATAATTGCCCAAGGTCACTCATGAGCAGCAGCAGGGAAAATCAAATCCAGGGGTTGCGTGATCTTATAAATGTTTTCATCTCAAGAACACTGAGGAAAAAAATGTTTTGCAATACGCCAGTCCTCAAGTGTATTTATTATTTCAATTTAATAATCATCCACCTAGTAAGAATCCAAAAGGCCAAATGAAAATAAATGATACTTATTAGTGAATAATGGTTTGTTCCAGTCTCTGGGCCTGAAATAAAGTAACCTCATAAAAAGATAAATACCAGCACTGGCCCTTAAAAGTCAACAGGTAATGGTAAATAGGAACAAATAGAAAGAAACAAGAAAAATAGCTGAGAAAGTTGGGAGATTGATTTTTCTTATATGAACAATATATTCCATTTTTTCTAGTTCTTTGATTGGCTAACACAATTACATTAACTATAAGATTTCTTTTCAATAGATTTTGGTCCATTTAGATTATAGATGGGGCTTCACATAGGAAGAAAAAAAGTGAAAAGTTTCTGATAGGTATAACAAGTTCTGGGAATGAAAAATGACATTTTTTTTCAAATAAATCCTTAACTTTACTTATTTATTTATTTGAGACAGAGTCTTGCTCTGTTGCTTGGGCTGGAGTGCAGTGGTGTCATTATAGCTCGCTGCAACCACAAACTACTGAGCTCAGCGATTCTCCTGCCTCTGCCTCCCTAGTAACTGGGACTGCAGACTGGCACCACCACGGGGTCTCACTCTTGCTCAGACTGGTCTCCAACTCCTGGCTTCAAGAGATCCTCCCACCTTGGCCTCCCAGAGTGCTAGGATTGCAGGCGAACTGTGGTGTCTGGCAGTAAATCCTTAACAGAGCCTGCTCCCCAGTGATCTTCTTTGACCCGCGGTGGCCTTCGATGTCGTCATGGCCATCGTCCTCACTACTGTCACTGTCAGAATCTTCCATCCCTAAGAACACACGCTCTTCACTGTCAGCCTGGAACCCCTGCCGTCTCTGTGGCTGGGAGCCCAAGCTCAGAGAGAGGGCTCCCCGGCCACCGCTTCCCCCCGGCCTGCTGCCACTGCCCAGCACCCCGCGGCCCACGTGCCAGCCATGTCCACTGCATGCCTGCTCTGACCACCACCGAAAACTGACATCTTTCCATTTCTCTAGCTGCTATATGATCTTAGAGGTAGCATTAGTTTGGCTACCTCATATCCCACTCAGAGAAGTTGCTTTCGTGTAGTAAGTTCCATATGTCTTTAGAGAAATATCTATAAGAGATTTTTAATAGACATCCTGAGGTCCTGTTTAGGACGTTTCTAATTATGATTACTGTGTAGCTGAGGAAAAAGATGGATTTCATTTATAGATACATGATTATCTAGTGGAGGCCAAGGTCAGAAAATAAGGCTGATCTTCATAAAGACTTAGAACCAGGAGCCAGAAATTAGTCATCGATGTGGCATCTTTTCTCTTCCTCCCTCATCTAGCCTGTGTCTGCTCCTAGAATTACCTGATTTTCTCCATGAAATGGCTCTTTCTCTGATATGCACCTCCTCCCTAATCACCCACAAAGTAAAACCTGGCCAAAAAACCAGTGGCAATTCCAGAGATTATATCATTTTCTAAGTTCTGATTCATATCTACAGTAGACAGTAAACCCACTGATATGACTTTATTCAATTAAGTGAATTGGAAAAGTCAGAGATAGCAGGGAATTCAACTATATGCATGTAATTTATAATATAAATTATATCCATATAATATATAGTAATAAATACATAATTAATTAAAATATGTACTGTGAATATATATAAATACTCTTAATCACATTAACTTTTTGAGTAAAACCGATTATATATAAATCACGCAACCACTTTTGACAGAGGATCTTGAACTTGGAGAGGAGGAGTGAGGTATGATTTGCACCTTTCCCATGCAGGGGCTGGCTCACCTATATGGAATGTTGAGGCAGAGATGGGGCCAAGGGCAACATCTCCTTTCCTAATGGTGCAAGCATGCAGTCTGATTTTAAGCTGGTTGTCATTGTTTCTCTGGCTAGCTGGCTAGCCATCTGTGAATGACATTGTGGGGGCCTCCCATACACAAATCTCTGGCATGGCAGCATCTGTTCTAGCTCTTTGTCCTCCTTTGGTGCCCCAACAAGGCAACCCATCTCACACTTTTACTTCTGAGGCCATTCTCCTGGCAAGAGAATCTTTTCAGTGCAGTTTTACAAAATTGCTCAAGTCTAACCATTATCCACATTGCTGCTCAAGGCACCCTTGATTAACAGGATGTAGTTAGAAATGGCAATCCACAACTTTCAATGTTGATTCATTGGAAAAAGTTTGGGAAGATGGTTGACCAGAGACACCGGCTGCCAGAACATCTCAGTTGCAAGGAAAAGTCTTGGATGAAAGAGAAAAAAACAAACATATAAACATAGACCAGATGTAGCTCTGAAGGAAAGGTGTGGAGGGCTCCATGGGAAGAAATTGCAGAGCAGAAGAAGGAGAAGTAAGATATTAGCAGAGATCAACCCCCCAGAGGCTTGGAGTACAGTGAAGAGGATAGGTGGGGCGATTTGTTTCTCCCACCCTCACATCTCTGACAGTCAGCTGGCTTCTGAGCTGTTGGAGAGACTCTTTAACCCTCAGGAGCCCAAAAGCTGTTTCTGCCAGAGAACTGGGAGCTTCCTGTGGGTAAAGTATTTAATGCCAGGCTCCCAGCCCCCTTGGGGCACTTCCCATCACCATAGACCCGAACCAAACAGTGGGCGCCATATTGCTTCTTTACCCATCATGTGTTTTTGTTCTCCCCAAGGGATTTCAGCCTCTCAATTTTTGGCTTGCTCGTTCCCATGCAAACATTTTCCAACTGTAGCCCAGACTTCAGGAGCCACGGGATTCCAGTGGGCCCCAGGGGATCTGTGCGACCCTAAAGCCTGGATATTCCAGGTGGACTGCCTTGCAAAGAGGGGGACTGAGATGACCAGAGTGCTAGCTTTCCTCCATCCAGACTCTTTTCCTACCCCTTCAACCCCTCTTCCACCACAGCAGCTGAGAGAGGCATTTGAGCCACCACACCAACGATTCTTCAGAGAGAAGGGCTCAAACTGTTTCCTCTTACAGTCCTTCAGCGGACTAAGGGGTTATCAGACTGTGAACTCACTGCTCACCAGCCCTCCTTGGTGCTGCTTGCCTGACAGCTCCATCACAGCAGGACACATCCAAAGTGGAGGAACAGCAAACCTGCTTGAGCATCCCATAGGCAACTCAAAACTAGCACACTTCTCCCTGGCATTGTCGGGAATTGACCTTCAGGGACCTGGGGCAGGCCTGCAGGCCAGATCCTGTGTCTCTAGGACTTGATTGTGTTGCTTGGTGGCATGGAGGGGAGATTTGTGAAATAATCTTGGGAGGTAAGGGAGTCCTCGTGGGCAGAACTGAGATGAGAGTGCAATGTGGGTCCCAGCTGTGGCAAATTGCAGAGCATCCCTTCCCCGACAGGATGGCTGTGCTCTCAGGCCAGGTCAGGATCCTGGGTGATGATGTTCCCCAACCTGCAGTGCAATTGTGAGGAGTTAGCCAGTTTGAGATCCTGCCTGCTGGCAGACACTGAAAGCAAACCACGGAGCAAGCGAGTGGGGAGAAGAGTGGAACCCACTCCTGACAGCCAGCTAGTGACTCTCAGATGACCCTGTCTTCACAAGCAGGCTTTGGGTGGGGCCCCTTCAGCCCCTCCCTGGCAGCTTTCCAAAGAAGCTGGGAACAGACTTTTGACCCCTGCTGAAATAGTTACATAGCCAGCTTTTGTGGAGCCTGAAGGCAGGGTTACCCAAGCCAGCCCTGCCCAGCCTCACTCCCCCAACTCCCTCTGCTGTGACAGAGAATAGGGACTCACCTGAAAGTTCCAGGACCCTACCCACCACCTAGGCATTTGAATCATTCTCCTGAGGGACTAGAGCCATTCACAGATCCCAAAAACAACAATGAAGCTTGTGCCTTCTAGCAAGCACCACCTACCAACAGGGAGATCAATTTGCATACCCTTTACAGCATCTATTGATTCAATCACACAGGGTGTGGTTGATTATCACCAACAAACACCACCTGCTGTCTCAGAGATTAAATGTGCATGCCAATACAATTCATACTGTTAAAAAGACCACAAGGCTGGGGAAAGAGAAATGATTTCAAAGACCTCCATCCTCCCTCATCAAAGAAAGACAGGGAATCTGCCCACATTCATAGATCACCACTGCTATAGCCTACAAACAACTAGCAACTGAGAAAACCACCAGACTAAGGATATCTATAACCAAGGCATCCATCCAGAAACTAGGGCACCACCAAAGCGCCCAGAAGCAAAGCCAAAGGATCTTAACCAACATACGCTACAAGCCACAACCATACAAGGAAGGGGGCAGGAAAAAGCCCCATCAAAACAAAAGAAAATCCAAAAGTAACAAGAAACAGCTGCTGCAGATGAGAAGGAATTAGCGAAAAAACTCCAGAAGTATGAAAAATCAAAGTGAAAGGACATCCCCAAAAGGGAACATCAACTCTCTAGCAATGGACAGCAACCAAAATGAAAATATTGAAATGACAGATAAAGAATTCCAAGTACAAAAAAGAATTTATGAAGAAAACCCCAATGGTAATCATGGCAACAACAAAAATAAATAAATGGGACTTGATTAAATTAAATGACTTCCACACAGCCCAGAAAATAATCAACAGAACAAACAGACAACCTACAGAATGGGAGAAAATATTTGCAAGCTATACATCCAATAAAGGTCTAATAACAAGAATCTACAGAGAACTCAAGCAAATCAGCAAGAAAAAAAAGTCAAACAACTCCATTAAAAATTGGGCAAAAGATATGAACCAAACTTTTCAAAAGAAGATAGGCAAAATATAAACATATGTTTATGAAAAAATGGTCAACATCACTAATCATTAGGAAAATACAAATTAAAACCATAATGAGATATCATCTTACCCCAGTTAGAATGGCTTTTATTAAAAAGTTCAAAAAGAATAGATGCTGGTGTGGATACAGAGAGAAAGGAATGCTTATATACTCTTGGTGGGACTGCAAATTAGTACAAACTCTATGGAAAGCAGTATGGAGATTCCTCAAAGAACTAAAAGTAGACCTACCATTCAATCCATCAATTCCACTACTGGGTATTTACCCAAAGGCAAAGAAATCATTTTATCAAAAAGACACCTGCACTCAAATGTTTATTGCAGCACAATTCACAAGTGCCAAGATGTAAAATCAATCCAAATGCCCATGAGTGGATTCACCATGGAATATTACTCAACCATGCAGAGGATGACTTAATGCCTTTTGCAGCAACCTGAATGGAACTGGAGACCATTATCCTAAGTGAAATATCTAAAGAACAGGAAAAAAACAAACAATACACGTATTCACTATTAAATTGGAACTAACCAATAAATACACATGCGCATAGTGGGAAGTATAACTCAATGGAAAGCAAAGGGGGAGGGGATGGGTGAAAACCTCCCTGATGGGTACAGTGAACACTAACTGGGTGACAAGCACACTTATAACCCTGACTCAAGCATTACAAAAGTGATTCTTGTAACCAAAAACATTTGCATGTCCCTCCCCCATAATACTTTGAAATAATAATAAAAAAGAAACACTGGTTCATCAGAGGCCTTCAGCTCTGCCTGAGCCTCCTAGAATGCTTGCTCTGGGAGAAGGCAGCTGCCACATAAGAAATTCAATTACTCTGAGATAGTCATGCTGCAAGGAAGTCCATGCTAAACATCTAAAGAGACCTTGAGAAGAAAAAATCAGATGCCTGATGAGTTCCAACCATTCCAGCCTAGTAGGACTTGTGAGTTAAAAAACCTTCTTGGACATTCTAGACACAGACGTAATATAGAAAAGAACCAAGGTATTCAGCCAATGGCAATCACTGAAGCACTTGGCATGTGGCCACAATTGAGCCACCCCAACTAAAGCTCAAGTTATCATGGAGAGCAGAGAAAGTCATCCCAACATTCACAAAATCATGAGTATAGTAAATGTTTGTTGCTTATACCACTAAGTTTTAGGTTGCTTGTTACACAGCCATAGATAACCAGAACTGCTACACAGCCCTCACATTCAAACATTTTTTCAGCTATTTTAAGATATTTACATATAGTTTTGTAGTGGCTGAAGTTGCCTCAGTAATAATTGATATGTAATGTTATTTTGCTAAAAATAATCTTGTTTCAGCTAAATTAGAATCAGTTTTGCTATCATACTGACTTAGTTTTAAAATATACCTACAAACCATGTGATCTTGTTCACATAACATTAACTCTTCTAGATTTTATTTTACTTGTTTTTCAAATGAAATAATTTCAGCCATTTCATGGGACTCCATGGGAATTCAATAAAATAAAATGCATAAAATGCTTTTCACAGTTTCTGGCACATCATAGGTACTTAACAAATAGTAGCTTTTTGGAATGATAATATTAATATATTTTCATTTTCATTACTGTCCTTCGTAAAAGCCAGATGTGCACAAATACCTAAAGGAACTATTTCTGACACAATGAAAAATAAATTTGCATTTAAAGGAGTAAAATCTGTGGAGAAATTAGATTCTTGCATCTACTTTCAGACCATTTCAAATAAACTTGAAAAATTCTGTCAGTCATTCCCAAGTATGTCTGCCTGTTCTACCAGGAAGAAATCGCTTAACATTTTGAAGTTATCCCATCCTTACTTGAGACATTTGTGAAAAAAATGTCTCCACATATACAATGAGAAAGTAAACAAGGACAAATCATAGAAATTTAAACTGCCACATATGTAATAAAAACAGAAAAACTGTGGGGGAGGGAAAGAAGAATCTCACAAATATTTCAATCAAATTACCATCGAGTATAAGTTAGACAGGACTAGGAAGATAATTACCTGACTAGAAAAGGAATTAAATTAAGGATTTGTCTTTTTTTTTTCCCCTTTCTTTCTTCTTTTTTTTTTTAACAGCACATGCAGCTGTTAGAAAGAAATCATAAAAACATAATTCAGATAATACGATATTTTAAGATTTCCTTTTTCTGGAACATACCTATAAATATAGAAATATGAATGCTGAGTGTGAAAGTAAAGCTATACACAATCAAATACTCCCGTGGAACTAAGTCCATCCTCACACAGGCATTCCATTTCACTAGACCTTGATTGGATATTATTTTTTTCCTGCCCGTAATAAAATGGCTCTTTTGAAACAAATATTATCTTCCAACAGTTCCTTCTGTTTTATTGGAAAAGCAGAGTCTGTGAATCCTTTCTTGATAACTTTGGGCGATTCATCTCAACTGATTATTCATTTTATTTGAATCCTTCTTCAAGAGGGTGTCAAGGACTTTTATTTTTGTTACAGAAACCATTAATTTGCATTTGAAGGATGGGAAGTTGGGAATAAAATCTTCAACTAATTATAATCAGTGGCTACATCTCTATGTCGAAGCCTGTGCAGCCACAAAGGATCGAAGAGGAGTAATGTATCTGTTTTATTCCTCTTTGGGTTTTCATCAGAATTGTGGAGAATTTTTATTACTCTCTTCCACACCTCATTTTTCATCATTTCCTATCTTACTTTTACATGTGAAACACGTTTGCCCTTTCGAATAGTCGATATTCTAATTCTCTGTCTTATAATTAATTGCTCTCTTCTTCCTTCCCTTTAACTCTCTTTGTTGTTTTACTTTCCTAATCATGAGAAAAAGCACAGGACAAAGACGGGTGTGAGAAAGATGAGATGTGAGTATGTTATATTTTCTACTGTATACTTCGACAGATAGTGAGAAAGATATATTCGCTGAATATCTCTAAAGAAACAATAGGCATAGTATAAGTAGTGGGTATTCGAAATCACAATTAGCTTTTATATCTATCTTTGAAAGAAATCTATATTTCATATATAGTATTGATAAAAGATAAAACAGAATCTGTGAAATATCAAAATAAAATTACAAAAGTATGTCATCTATAAACAATGAAAAAAGAAAACTGAAAACAAAATAAAAAAATAATGCAACAGTGAACAGAAGTTAGTTATACAATCTCCAGTAGAGGAAGAGAGCTGAGTCTATAGTGGTAATCAATACTTACTATAAAAAAAAGTGTTTGCAACAAAACAGGTTCAAATTTCTAAGGGCAAAAAATATAGAAAAAAACCATCCATGACAGAAAAAACAAGTACATTAATATATTAATACGAAATAAGATTTGGTGAAGCAGCTCATATTTAAAAAAATAAAAACTTTAAAAATCACACGCACCCATTTAAATTTACTTAGACTATCCTGAACTCAACCCAGAAACTCTGTTTTATATTTTGATAGATATATAGAAGTATTCTGGATCATAGCAGAATTTAATTTTTTGACATTCTTTAAGAGCAAAGAGTAAGTACAATGCGATTGTTTAATTAAATTACAAAAATCAAAACACCACAAAATTCACGTGAATTTCTGAATATAAAAATAGGTAACATTTTAGGGTTGATTCCATATAATAAATCACCCATCAATATCAGCATACATTTTTATCAGAAATATACCAAAAGAGACTTTGGATCTGATATTTGATAATGCTAGTAAAATATTCTTTAGCTATGATATCTGCTCTAGGAATATGCTAATAGCATTAGACTGACATTTTCAGGTCAGAGGTGCCTCTAATTCCGCTTATCATGAAACAAATTTAAGTTAATTCCAAGCCTGTGTGTTTTACAGTCTAATTTTCATTAAATGAAATTTTCTAAAATATTGCTTTTGCCTCTCTTAGTACTGTAAAGAGTCCCACTAAACATCCACAAGCAAAACAACAACTACAAGGAAAGACATATTCAGACATTGATTGATTTCTTATTTTTGGAATTAGTTTGACAAAACCAACAACCAATGAACGAGAGGACTATTGCACTAATGAATACTTCAACTGTTTCCCTTGGAAATGGCAATGAGACTAATAATAGCATGCAATAACAATAATGAATCTTATTAGCTTTTCATGATGATCATGATGGTGATGATGATGATGATTACCCTAAGTTGAACATAAGATTACAACAAAGAATATTATGCAAGATGTTCTCTGAAATTATAAATGAAATATGTTCTCTTCCATATGTGCAACATTTCTTCCAAACAACATGCAAGGTAGCACTATTTCTTTGGTGCATAATAACAGAAAGATCATTCCAAGCACTCCAATTAAATTTTTGTTATCATCACTATGAAAGTATATACTAGAAGCCCACATACATATGTTCTTTTTCCATATCTGCAATATTATTACTTATCTATAAGTCAAAGAGAAGTCATCTTGCTCACAACCCACAGAGAAATCACCTAATATCTGACGATGGATTAAGCTATCCTTAAAGTTTGACTTTTTCAGGGTAAAATTAAATATGTATAATTTTTGCCCTAGAAGTTGAATTTATATCAAAAACATCTAATTTTTAATGCCCTAATGTGTAATAATATTACTCATCTCATGCCATTACATTTGTTTAAATATAGCAATCCTCTATTTTCAATAAAATTGATGTCAACCATGCAATCCCCTTAATTGTAGTAACTACATAAAACACCAGGTGGTTTGAGGTCATTGTCACTGTTAAAAATACTGATAAAAGTTTCTGTTTCAATAGCATTAAGTTATTGTCTTCTAACGGAACCTGTACTGTACATGATTATAGTAGTCTTTAATGTTATGAAACTCTGTAGAGGATTACATATACACATATATTTTTATATATATACATATTTATCATGTATATACATATATCTCCTTCCATCTTGACTGAATGAAACTTTAGAGAATGGATATAGAAGAAAGTAAGATTAGTTTAACAGTTTGAATAATCAATGTCTAATGTGTCATCTAAATCTTAGCCAATATATTTAGTATCTCTTCCTATTAAATGAAATCATTAAATGTAATTAACTGTAGCTTTCCTTATGATCACACAAAATTCTTCCCCCCTCCAGAAAAAAATCCATCCTCAACCATTATATACATCTTTCAAAATGGGATATAATGGGGCTTGTCTGTCTTTCTCACACATCGGAAGAGGATCATCCAGTTTAAAAAGAAATATTGGACTTTGCTCAGGGTAAATAATGATTTCTTCATCCAAAAAATGTCTCTAGGGTACCATTTATATGCCAAGCACTTAGTTCTTCTAGAACTCACCCCTATAAAGGCTTATAAACATTTCTTTGATATTTGAAGCTGCCCCATAGTCAATGTGTATCCTCAATAGAATTATAAGTCTCTTTTAAGTGGTGAATGGAAAAAGGAAAAAAGGAGTGATACAAAATGATTTGGACCAGGAGCCAGTAAAAATGGCCTCAAATCCTGCCTATGTGTCAAGCCTGTGATCTTGGACACTTCACTAAACCTACTTGGGCCTCAACTTCCCCATTTGTTAAGTTAGTGAGTGATGAAGATGGCCCTTCAACACTGAAATTATACCATGCTTCCTTTTAATCACTCTTATGCCATCTTGTCTATGATTCTGATACAAACATTTTTCAATTGGCAGTGATTAATATAATACATTTGCAACCATTTTACATTTTCTATTCTTTCTGCTCACCATTTTGTCTGATGACTATATATTTACTTCCCAAAGCACCTTTTTCACAATAGCTATACCTGTGGTTCTTAAAATTCTTCAGGTAAAATTTCTCTGATGGAAGCCAAGGATTCTTTCCTCAGACAAATGCACATGATCATACAGACATACAATTTTTCTCATTATTTTCAGAATGGGTAAGTGCATGCCCCATTTAAGGAGTTCAGCTGTTACTTGGCTCTAGCCAATGGTTTTAAGGCAGAAATGTTGTACATACAATTTTAAAAAGTTGCTTATTTTTAAAAAGAACTAAAGTTCTTTTTAAAAAGAAATAAAATTTTTTTAATATGAAATCTCCTAATTTTAAAATCTTACCAATAATTTAAAAAATAAATACTCCATGTGAACCAAATACATGGTCCATTTTTCGAGACAAATTATAGCTCATGGAGCATATTTCAAGCAATTTGAAATCCTAGCTTTAAGGCTTCTGGTGTATTTCAATTGATGCCCAAGGACTGTTTTCGCTTTGCATTCTGAGACGGGCTAGCATAAACTGCAGAAGGTTGAAACTACCTAACCACTTAGCAGATTGGCAGTTAGCCCAACCCACTCATTTTACATGTTGGAAAGCTGAGACCTAAAGAATTAAAATACCTTTCCCAAGGTCAGATGGCAAGTTGGTAACAAAACTAGAACAAGAATCCAAGTCTCCCACTTCCCAATAAAATTTCTTTTCCTCTGTATCTTATATACTCTTCCTTCTCATTTTTCCAGTATGTCCCTGATAGAAAAATCCCATGTTTTCAAATAGTAAACATAATTTTCTCATATAAGAAGCTGCTTTTCCTTAGGATCATGCTGTATTTTATCTTGTCTTCTTTATTTATCATAAAATTGAATATATAATAAGAAATTATACATAATTTATAATAAAATTATGTGCAGTTTTAGATATAGATTATAGATAGAGATACATACCATAGGAGGCTTTTAACAACATGAGCTCTCTTCACAAAATTTTAATTCTTTGTACATAATGCAATACTTCCCTCATTTTCCCTATTGTTGTGAACAACATCCTTCCCCTTCCTAAGTTCTTTGCCTGAAATATGTGGTTACTCCCTCTTGGACACTGTTCAAATCACAGTGGAAGAATGCTAATCTTGACAGCTCAGAAAAAAATACACTTGGATAAGTCAAAATTGATCCATTCTTTTAGATGCCTTGTCATTTTCAACCAGTAATTTGAATTTGCCTTCTCAAATACAGACCACTATGAAAAACACACGGGGTTGATGGTTGTCAAAAAAATGCAGGACGTATTTTAATAACAATAGCATGGCAACAAGATATAATCTTTATTTTTTTTCTTTTAAAAAGTTTTGCTGCATTTGGTATTTTTTAAGCCACAGTTATTGAAACACTGCAAGAAAAAATGTATACATGGTCCTTTTTATATTATTGCTCAACAACAATGAAAATTAATGATTAGTAGGAATGAAAATGAGTATCTTTGGGAACATTGAATCTATGTGAATCATTTTTAATCTAATTAAATCATATTCTCAAATCTAGGGAATCCAAAAACTATATTCCAATTCTTTTCTTCTCCTCTTAGGAAGTACCGAGTTAGAGGATGAAAACTAGGAGTCCACAAGCCAGACCTGTCCTGTACACAGTTCGGTACGTCATATATGCATAAACACACACATACATACATAGATATATTAACATATTGATTGCAATTATTTTTGTTGAGATTATTGTTGAAATTGCCAAGGTACCTTCTTTGAAAATCAGGAGACTTTACATACACACTGACTTCTGACTTCTCTTACATAACTAGAAAATCTGGAAACAACTAACCAAACCTAAGCCACCCCCTCCCTTTAAATGGAATGAACACTTGCTTCCACTTTTGTGCATTCCCCAGCATTCTTCCTTGTGTCTCCAACACTGAGCCCATTTAATAACTGTCTTGTACCCAAATCTCATCATTCATTTAACTTTTGGACATTTGTAGGGATTTATAATTGTGAATTTTTTGCTTTAATGAATGTTGTATATGCTTTGCTAAAAAGATAGTGATTGGCAGTGTGTATACAACTCCAAAGTAACCAGTTATTTCAATATAGAAAAGTAAGAGTTCACATCAAAATCAAGTGCTTCATGTAATGGCACTTAAACGAGTTTCCCAATCAATTTAATCCAAGTGGTAGTGTTGGAAGATAATTCTCTTAGGCCTCTGGCATCTCTGCACATCTGTGAGCAAGGCACTGATTTCCTTCTTGTCTGGAAAATTGTCTCAAAGACATTTGTATAGTGAACAGCCATGGGAAATAGAGACGGTATCTCCCACCAAAGCAAGCAACAGACAGGCTTTTCCATTCGAAAAGATTTGGTGATGGCTGCACTCAAAGCCCAGACTTCACTGCTGTGCAATGTATCCATGTAACAAAACTGCACTGTACCCCCTAAATCTATAAAAATAAAAATAATAAAATAAAAGATTTTGGTTCCCTCAGCACAGGTTTCTCTTTTACAAAACAACCCACTGTGTGTGCAGACATCAATCTGAGCCCATCTGTGCTGCCCTACTGCCTTCTGCCAACAACCATGAAACTGTCGCAGGCTAACCTGTTACCCTAGACTGGGGTAAAACTTCAGGTCTCTCATATCTTTTGACAAGGAACTTCAGTCACTAATTTTTATGAATTAATTGAATGCTTGGTGTTAACTCTAATCTAAATCATACCATATGATTTCAAATGCACTCACCCCTTTATTCTTGTGTCCACATAAGAAAAATGATTTATAAACCTGCTGCAGGTGTTTGGAATATTCTGGGTAAATTGTTCATGATCAGGATATTGACACCGTAGAGGTGGTGTGCTGTGACTGTGAACACAGGCCTTCCAGGGAAATAGACCAGATTTTAATTACTGGTTCCCTTGCTTATTAGCCATGTGAACTTTGGACTGTTGCTTCACAATTTGAGTCTCAAGTTTCCTCATCTATGAAACAGGACAATAATTCCTATAATATAATGCTGTTATAAGTATTCAATTTAATGTTTGTAAACTTTATCGACAAGAATTTTTTTTCAATAATTCACGTAGTGGGATAATTTGTTGATAAGTTGTTTCTTGCTAGTATAGATTTACTAAGAAGGAAAGAATTAGAATGCTCAAATTTTTCTCTCCATTCTCTCTCCCTCTCTCTTCTCTTCAATGTTCAGAATAGTCAGGCCTATACTCACAAATTCTAGGTTTTTCTTATTCTTAGAAGATATTTTTTTTAATTATTTCTAAAAGATCAAGAAATCAAACTTTAATGCTCATGGCAACCGAATGTACACTTGGGGAATAGAAGATGAAGGAGCTGAAGGATCGATTCTAGGTGTGTTGGATTTGTTGAGATTTGACACTGTGAATGGACGAGCCCTGTACCAGAATAAAAACCATGTTCTTAAGGCGGCAGAATATTGGTAGGATAGGCCCTCTGGCAGATTTATCCTACAGGAAGTAGTGCACTGATAGAGTACCCTACCCTTAAATGTCCACCTGGGCCTGGGAGAAATAGCAGTTACCAAACAGTCAAATGTGGATTAAAATACCGCCATTCTTATTTTGCATGTACTGCACATGGGAGAAGAAAGATTACCAATGGAAAATGACTATTGACTTCTGGCCCAGTTTTAGAAGTGAAGCCATCAACTTAGATTGTTGTGATTTGCAAAAATTTGTAAAGGTGGTGTTTATTTTATGAAGATCATAATAGAGCAATTTAAATCTGTTTAGCTAAGTGCCTAGAAAATAGCATGTGCTCAATAAGTTGGAGCTTTTATTGGTGTTATTATTCTAGTCAATATAGGCCATTCTTGTTCAAAGTTCTCGATCCTATGACACATATCTTTATTCTTCTCAGACTCTTGGGACAATAAATGTTTCTAAGAAGTCATCAAGACCAACCTTTAATTCAAGGTAGCAACTATTTGTGAAGATTTTCTGACAGATGATTATGTACCCTTTGCCAGAATTCATTGACACGACCTTAACAATTTTTATTAAGTATTCTTTGTGAAATTCCCATCCACCTGCTTTAAATTTTTTCTAGAATATTTTTCATAATGGAAAAATACCAAATTCCCAGGTAAAGATCATTTTAATGACTATATTTTGTCCTAAAGAATATTGAATAGTTATATCTATAAAATAAGAAATACATAGGAAAAGTTAATATTAACTCACTCATTAAATTATTTGTATAGGACATTGAATTTAATGTGTAGATAGGTACAAATCTATTCTTATTGTTAATGCTACATATTCATATTTGAGTTTTTACATATATAGAATTTGTATTCTCTCTAAATGTAACATTGTAAAGAATTAAGAAAGTCTGATGAATTACACAATAGAGCAGAATAGAATATCATTGTATCTTACAGATCAACTTAGATGTCAGCTAAGGTAAAATCTCAGTAATAATTGGGGACAAATAGTAATACATTGGGGAAAGTCAAAAGAAGAAAATAATCTATTTTAAAATTTATGAGTTCCCCAAATGTGTTCTGTGACATGAATCTGATTCAAACTTAATTGAGTACAAGACTTTAGGATAACTTATAGGCATGTTGGAAATGTAATATGAAGTACAAAGGTTCACATCTTAGGGGCGTAGGCGACAGATCCTATCTACCCTGTGCCCAGAGTGTGAAAGGAGTAATATTTAAAACTGAGGGAAGCAGAAATCATTTGCAATACACTAAATTAATTTGCACAGTCTCTGCTGAGACCCTTCGAACTCATTCTACTGGGAAAAAGCTTAAATTATAGGTGGCGTATTCTCTGTACAATGAACCTAAGTTATTAAAAGTGCTAACTAATCTGATCAGCCACCCATTGTTAGTCAGATTGTGAAATTCATTATAATATTTTCCCACAGAAAATTTTCAAGTAATTCAGCCAAATGAATTTATCTCAATTCATAAGCATTTATTGAGTGCCTATTTTTACTGTTGCTGAAACATTAGGGTGAATGCACAGCTGCGTGAGATTTAGTTCTCCTCTTTTCTCACCTTCAAGTTTTGATCTCATAGAGGAACTTTTGATAGGGGCACAAAATACTTACACTAGAAGGTATAATAGGAAAAGGGCCTATTATTCAATAGGCCTGTTCCTCCAAGACAAAGACTTGGTCTCATGCAACAATACTTTCTCTACTTTAAGCATGAGGTCCAACCTGTCAATTGAATAAATGATTTAAAAAGTGGAGAAACGAAAGATGGATCAAAGTGGCGTGTAAAATGAAAAACACAGGAAATATTTCTAGGTATCACTAAGGGAGAAATACAAAAAATATTTGAGCTTGGTTTTTGAAGAATGAAGAAGATTTTGACAGACAGTTATCGAGGGAAAGAGTATTTAAAAACAAAATTCAGCATGAGCAAGTTTATAAATAAGGGAAAGAACAAAGCTAAATTCAGTGAAGAGCAGGGAGCATCTTTGACGATAAAAGTTTAAGAGTAGCTAGAAAGGTACCTCTGGGAAGTATCATATGAAGATTTCACCTGACAGTGGGCCAGGTGGAAAGCATTGTTTCATTTGTGTTTTTATTTTTATCTGACCAGCATTTATCTTATTCTAATAAGAGCTCACTGTTAGGACTGGGAATACTGTCTCTTTCTTCCACTTATTTAAAATTGTTTGAGGTATAATCTATGTTCAGTACAGTGCCCAAGTCATACAAATTGTTATGTATGTATATGTAATTAAATATGTAATTACCAATCAGATCAAGATATCTAGAACCTTGGAAGGCCTCCTATATCATTTGTCTATTAATGCTCCATCAAAGGAGATCATTATTCTAACCTTTATTACCATGTATTAGTTTTGCCAGTTTTTGATTATCACGTAACATGCAATCTTGTTTCTTCAACTCAACATATATCTATGAGCTTCATCCATGCTGCTGTATGTGGCAATAGTTCATTCTTTTTTCTTCGCTGTGTAGTATTCCATTGGATAAATATGTCATTGTAGCATTCCACTATAATCATACTTATTTATCCATTTAATGTTGGGAGAACATTTTGGTTGTTTTAAGTTTAAATAGATTAAATTAAGTAGGGATTTTTGTTAGGAATAAAATCTTCGTACATAGAGCAACCATATATATCACAATTTACCTTGATCCCAGTCTACACATACTTTTCTGTATTAATTGTTAATAGTCCCCCCTTCTTTTACTCTTAAAAAGTGATAAGGTTTGTATAATAAATTACTTGGTAATCCTATATAAAAATCAGATTATACAGTTAACAAATATAGTATTTTCTGAAATGAAACATTAAGAATAACCATCACAATAGCAGCAGTTCACTGGATTTATAAAATTTAAATTAATTAGAAGAGCCTCCAAGAATTCCAGTACTGTACAGGGATCTTAAGTAATTCATTATCACTATGGATAATGGGCAGTGATTTATTCAAGAATAACTTTAGAACTTCATTATGTACATTACTAAAATTAACTTCTTAAGATCATATGAGAACAGAACATGAGAATAATAGAATAAAAATAAAAAATTACAGCAAGAGCTACTGAACAATTTCTTATCCAAAAGCATTTTTTTTGAGGATTTCTGTGGGAGGGTAACATGTTTAATTTTATCTCTCAGTGGCCTATTCATTTCATACATACACAGTCTAACACCAAGAGAACAGAACCCACATCACAAAATTTCACTGAAGCCATTAGCAACATCTACACATTTATTTTTTCTTCCCCTTATCAAACTTTATATACTTTGAAACATATCATGATAGAACTCAATTTGGCCATTTCCATTTTATTCAGTGCATTTATTATTGATGCTTTTTAAAATTATTGATTGTGTTATTTATTTAATATTCTCAAGACTTAAATATTAATAAAAGAATGTTTCCCCTAAGTAACTCAAATTTAACTCTATCTTCATCTCTCCTCTAAGCACTAATTTAATCAATGATTTCCACATACATTATATATTTCATTCATCACCAATGAACTGTGCATTGAAATACCTGTTTTTAATTTCTTCTTGAATATATTATATATCCTAAGCCTCAAACCTAAGTGTTGATCATTTTTACTATTATATAGGAGTGTCATAGATATAATTTGTTGCCATTAAAATCCTGTTATTAAGGATTGCTTTTCAACCAGTTTCTGAAATTTAGCCAATACACACTAGAAGGCATGAAAAATTGGCAAATGGTAAAAGCTTGATGTTCTTATTTAGCAAGGTGTTAGTGTGCATTCATACTAAAGGTATTAAATGGGATTAGTGCCTCAAAGGATTGCTTGAAAGAGGCTGTATATAAAAGCAAGAAGTCTAGCTGGACAGAAAATTATGAATGATGTCTTCCTAACTGTCCGATGATAAAATAAGAAAGAATTTGGAAATGTCTTTTAAACCAATAATGGAGGAGAAAAATACTTTTTTTGATTCAAATAATCCTTTATTACAAAAGTCACTCCATGAATTTGTAGAAATCCAACAACAAAAGTGGTGGCAAGATTTGCAAAAATAACAACAAATAATTCTATTCTTTCTTTGTTAGAGATATTTTTTCCTGAAAATATATCTTCTAAAGGAGGAATTTACCTATAGCATAGTTATAGCAAAATATGATATTTATAGATAAAATAGATAGTATTCCATATTACTTGCTTATACATTTATTGTAATAATTATTTTGAGATCATTTTTACTTTTTTTTTATTTTGTTGTTGCTGCAGCTCTTTTCTTTCTTGTAATAAAACATTAACCATCTTGCTGGAAGTTCAAACTTTAAAGAATCAAAACATATAATTTGGTTATTGCCAAATTTCATTGTATATAGTGATAAAGTTTTTGTTTCCTTGTAGGCTTTTACTAAATAAGCAATGTGCCTCTGTTCTGCATTCTGAATTTCATTAAATGTCATTCTGACCATCACTCTTTTAAGTTAATCCAATTAGTCAGGCTTCCAGCAAAGGATTTTGAAAATGAATTTTAGCCTGCATCTTAAGTCATTGTCTCCAAAAAATACTACACATTGCAATGATGTGATTTTGTGGAACATATTTGGACTCTTTCACTAAATATAAATTTGCAACCCTCATCTCTTAATTTCAAATAATGATATTTCTAGACTTGTTAATTTATATTAAAAAACACTGGAAAACTTGACCATGCTTCTTCATAGAGACTTCCCTGACATAAGATAACTAAACTAAACACTATTTCTGCTGAAAGCATCAAAATACCATGGATAATCTTCATCCATGAATTCTTTACCTTAGACATTCAAATATGCTTTTGGGCATTCCCAGCCCTCTCCTTGTGCCCTCTTTGGAAAAGATTCCAGTCATTTCTGATATTTATTGACCTCAGTAGTCAAAGTCTCCTGACCAACCCGTGACCCATCCGGATTTTCTTCAAGGAGAATGGCTTTTTTTCCTTTAAGAACATTAAAAAATCACCTCCAAACTTTATGCAATGTTTCCAATACAGCATACATTTAATGATAAACAACATTAAAACAATGGAAAATAAAACTGCCATACACTGTTGGGGGGAATATAAAATGGAGCAGCCACTTTAGAAAATGGTCTGATAGTTCCTCAAAAAGTTAAATAGAGTTACCATATGACCCATCAATTCCAACCCAGCTATATACCTGAGAGAAATAAAAACATGCATCCATACAAAAACTTGTAAATGAATGCAGCTGTAATTATAATATTTAAAAAGGTGGAAACAATCCAAATATCCCAAAACTGATAAATGAATAAATAAAATGTGGTGTATATATATATATATATATATATATATATACAATGAAATATTATTTGGCCATAAAAATGAATGAATTCCTGAACATGCTACAATGAGAATGAAGCTTATAAAAATAAAGCTAAGTAAAAGAAGCCTGTCATAGCAGACTACATATTGTATGATTACATTTGTAGGAAATGTCAGAATAGGCAAATCTACAGAAAAAGATTAGTGGTTGCCTAGTGATAAAGGGTAGGGAGGAATAGGGAATGACTACTAATGGATATGGAGTTTTGTTTTAAAGTGATAAAAATGTTCTAAAATTGATTGTGGTAATGGTCGTGCAAGTCCATGAATACATTAAAAACTATTGAATTCTATACTTGTAAATGTGAAATGTATCATGAGATAGTTGAGTATAAATAAATAAATAAATACACACACACACACACACACATGTACACACACACACACACAAAATTGACCTATGGACAATGCAGGGGTTAGGGCCACTGATCCCCTGCACAGTTCAAAATTCACATACAACCTTTGAATCATGCAAAACTTAACTACTAATAGCCTACTGTCAACCAAAAGCCTTACTGATAACATAGTTGATTAACTCATATTTTATAAGTTGTATGGGCTATATATTGTATTTGTACAACAATGTAAGCTAGAGAAAATAAAATGTTATTAAGGAAATCATGAAGTAGATAACATATATTTATTATTCATTAAGTGGAATTGGATTTAATAAAGGTTTCACCCTTATTGACTTCACACTGAGTAGGCTGAGGAGGAGAAGGAGGAGGCAGAAGAGGAAGAGGAGGAAGAGGAGGAGTTAGTCTTGCTGTCTCAGGGGTGGAAGATTTGGAAGAAAAGTTACACATAAGTTGACCAATGCAGTTCAAACCTGTGTTGTTCAACAGTCAACTGTATATATGTGTGCATGTGTGTGTACGCATATATATATGAATATACACAAACAATAGCCATATTGAATATTCATTTATTCAATAAACATTAATTGAGTACCTAGAAAAGCAAGAGTAATGTATTGAACTTTAAAAATTGCATAAACAATAAAAGAATGAAAAACAATGAGCTTTAAAAAGGAATGAAGTAGATAAAACCCAAGCATATCTAACAAAGATATGGTGAATGTTGAGCCAAATCTTGGCTCTACCAGTTACTAGCAGAGTAACTTTAAACTGGACATTTAATCTCCCTCAGAGAAAGACTATCCTGGCTCAGCTAATACCCATCTGCACAGCAAAAACAGTTGAATTGTTCCAACTTGTCTTCTATTTGATAACATTTGGGTTGTATATGATGTTTTTGATAATTATAGCTTTTAAATCAAAAATAAAACAATGGGAAAAAACTTTTAGACAAGAAATCCCATTTAACTCATAAAAAGTCACATAAATTCAAGATAAAGAGGTAGAGAAAATATTAGACACAAATGGAAACCAAGAATAAGCAGGAGTGCTATCTTATATCAGATTAAAAAAAACTTTAAATTGACAACAGTAAAAAAAGGCAAATGTGGTCATTGCATAATGATAAAGGGATTGATTCAACAAGAAAATATAAAAGTCCTAAATACATATGTGCCTAAGACTGGAGCTCCCAGATTCATAAAACAAATACTACTAGACATAAGAAATGAAATAAACAGCAACTTAATAATACTAGGAGAATTCAACACTCCATTGACAGATCTAGACAGGTCACTGAGGCATAAAATCAACAAAATAATGCTGAACTTAAATGATTCTCTAGAACAAATGGACTTAACAGATATTTACAGAATATTCTTCCTCGAAACTGCGGAATATACATTCTGCTCATCAGCACATGGAACATTTTCCAACATAGATCATATGTTTGGACACAAAACAAATCTCAGTAAATTTTTAAAATGTGAAATCATACCATGTATCCATTCAGACTACAGTAGAATAAAACTAGAAATCAATTCAAGAGACACTCTCAAAATTATAAAAATACATGGAAATTAAGCAACCTGCTGCTTGAATGATCTTTGGGTAAATGAAGAAATCAAGATGAAAATAAAAAAAATTATTTTAACTGTGACAATGGTGACAAAAGCTGCTAAAACCTCTGGAATATAGTAAAAGCAGTACTAAGAGGGAAATTCATAGTGTGAAATGCCTACATCAAAAAGTAAGAAAGACTACAAATTAACAACTTAATGTCACAATTTGGGAAACTAGAACAACAAGAACAAACCAAACCCAAAGCTGACAGGAGATAAGAAATAACGAAGATTAGAGCAGAACTATAAATAAATGAAATTGAAACCTAAAAAACAATACAAAGGATCAATGAAATGAAAAATTGTTTCTTTTAAAAGATAAACAAAAAAGAAGCCCAGGACCAAATGGATTCACAACCTAATTCTACCAGACCTATAAAGAAGAACTGATACCTATCCTACTGAAATTGTTTCATATATCATGAAGGAGGGAATCCTCCCTAACTCATTCTACAAAGCCAATATCACCCAGATGACCAAAGCCAGGAAAGGACACACTGAAAAGAGAAAACTACAGATCAATATGCCTGATGAACATCGATGCAAAAATTCTCAACAAAATACTAGCAAACTGAATTCAACAGTACATAAAAAAGATAATTCACCATGATCAAGTAGGTTTCATCCTAGAGATGCAAGAATGGCTCCACATACACAAGCCAATAAATGTCATTCACCACATGGACAGAATCAAAAATAAAAACAGTATGATTATCTCAGTATATGCAAAAAAATCATTCAATAAAATCTAGCCTTTCTTCATGATAAAAATTCTCAATAAATTAGACATAGAAAAGGAACATACCTAAAAATAATAAAAGCTGCACAGGACAACTCACAGCCAACATTATCCTGAACAGAGAAAAGTTGAAAGCATTCCCCCTAAGAACTGGAAAAAAACAAGGATGTCTCTACTCAACATAGTACTGGGAGCTCTAGCTAGAGCAATCAGTCAAGAAAAAAAAATAAAGAGTCAGTCAAAAATAAATAACAGAAAATTAAGAGGAATGAACAAAGCCTACAAGAAATATGGGATTATGTAAAACAGCCAAACATAAAAATCATAGACATCCCTGAGAGTGAAGAAGAAAGCATGCAAGGTCTTGAAAACCTATTTGAGTAAATAATTGGGGAACACTTCACTGGCCTTGCTAGAGACTTAGATATCCAGGTATAAGAATCTCAATGAATACCCAGAAGATTCATTGCAAAGAGGCAATCACCAAGACACATAGCCATCAAACTGGATAAAGTCAATATGAAGGAGGAACTCTTGCAAGCCATAAGGTGAAAGCATCGAGTAACTTCCAAAGGAAAACCCATTAGGCTAACTGCAGACTTCTCAACTGCGACCTTACAAGCCACAAGGGATTTGGGGTCACATCATTAGTCTTCTTAAACAGAACAACTGACAGCCTAGAATTTTTTATTCTGAAAAAACAAGTTTCTTATATGGAGGAGAAATACTTTTTCAGACAAGCAAACACTGAGGGAATTTTTCAAGACCAGGCCTTCCCTTCAGGAAATACTCAGAACTCTATTATACATGGATCAGCACAATAGACACCCACCACAGTAAACCCACACAAAACCTAAAATTCAGACCTCATATAAAACAATAGCACAAGAAATAAAACACAGCAATAAGCTACTATCCAACAGGATGCACAGAATAGCATCCCACACATAAACTCTATCAATCAATATGAACAGTCTGAATGCCCCACTCAAGAGACACAGGCTGACTGAATGGATGAAAAAATACTACTCAAATATCTGCTGTCTCAAGGAAACACATCTAACCTACTGGGACTCATACAGATTCAAAGTGAAGGGAAGGAAAAAAATATTCCATGCAAACAGAAACAAACAAAAAAAACCCCACAAAAACAAACAAAAAAAGGTGTAGCCGTTCTTATAACAGATAAAATTGACTTTAAATCAACAATAGTAAAAAAAGACAAAAATGGTCATTTTTGATGGTAAAAGGAGTTACTCAACAACATGACCTAACAATCCTCCATATCTATGCCCTTAACACATGAGCACCCAGATTCATAAAGCAAACCCTAATACGTCTAAGCAAAGAGATAAACAGCAGTATCATAACTGCTGCAGGCTTCAACACACCACTGACAGAACTAGACAGATCATCTAAGCAGAAAATAAATAAAGAAACACTGGACTTAAATGAGAATCTAGAACAAATAGGTCTAACAGACATTTACAGAACATTTTACACAAAAACTATTGAATGTACTTTCTTGTCATCAGCACATGGAACATTCTCAAAGACTGTTCATATTTTAGACCACAAAACATAGCTCAATAGATTCAAAAAATTAGAAATCATAATATGTATCTTCTCAGACCACAGTGGAATAAAACTAGAAATCAACTCCAACAGAAAAACTCAATTCTACACAAAGTCACGGAAATTAAAAAACCTGCTGCTGAGTGATTATCAAGTGAAGAATGAAATCAAGATGGAAATAAAAAGATTCCTTGAACTTAACAACAAAGGGGACACAAGCTACCAAAATCCATGAGATTCAGCAAAAACAATCCTAAGGGGAAAATTCAAAGCCTTAAATGCCTACATCAAAAAGACAGAAAGATCACAAATCAAAAATCTAATGCCATATCTCAAGGAGCTAGAATAGGAAGAAAAAACCAAACCAAACACAGCAGAAGAAAAGAAATAAGTAAGACGAGAGCAGATGGAAAAAAAATGGAAAAATAAATAGATAAATAAAAAGGATCAGTGAAAAGAAAAGTTGTGGTTCTTTGAAAAGATAAACAAAATTGATTAACCTTTTGCTAGATGACCTGGAACAGAAGAGAAAGGACCCAAATAAGCTCATTCAGAAATGAAAAAGGAGATATTACAATTTATACCACAGAAATACAAAGTATCCTATGGGAATACTACAAAAATCTCTACACATATAAACTCAAATCCATACAGGAAATGGACAAATTCCTAGAAACACATAACCTTCCAAGACTCAACCAGGAAGAAAGAGAACTCCTGAACAAACCAACAATGAGCAACAAGATTGAACAAGTAACAAAAAGTGTTCCAATAAAAAAAGTCCTCTACCGGATGGATTCACAGCCGAATTTTACCAGACCTGCAAAGAAGAGCGAGCACCCATAATTCAGAAATTATTCCAAAACATCAAGAAGGAGGGAATCCTCCCCAACTCGTACTATAAAGCCAGTATCACCTTGACACTAAAGCCAGGAAAGGACACAACAACAATAAAAGTACAGACCAATGACCCTTATGAATAGAAATGCAAAAAATCCAAGTGATTCCACCAAGAGACTTCTAGAATTGATAAATAAATTCAGCAAAGTCTCCAGTTACAAAATCAATATACATAAATCAGTAGCCTTCCTATGTACCAATAAAAATCAAGCTGAGAGTCAAACCAAAGACTCAATACTATTCACAATAGCTACAAAGAAAATAAAATACCTAGGAATATACTTAACCAAGGAGGTGGAAGATCTCTACGAAGAAAACTATGAAACATCAAGAAAAGAAATAGTGTAGAACACAAACAAATGGAAAAACATGTCATGTTCATGGAATCAACTCAATAGAATCAACTCAGTAGAATCAAGTTCAGTAGAATCAACATTGTTAAAATGTTCATAATATCCAAAATGATTTACAGATTCAAAACAATCTCCATCAAAATACCAACATCATATTTTACAGATCTAGAAATAATAATTCTAAACTTCATTTGGAACCAGTAAAGAGCCTGCAGAGCCAAAGCAATTGTAAGCAAAAAGAACAAATCTGGAGGCATCACATTATCAGACATCAAACTATACTACAAGGCTATGATAACCAAAACAGCGAGGCATTGTCGCAAAAATAGTGACATAGACCAATGGAACACAACAGAGAACCCAAGTATAAAACCATCCACATATAGCCAACTGATCTTTGATAAAGCATACTACAATATACCCTGGGAAAAAGAAGCCCTATTCAATAAATGGTGCCAGAAAAATTGAATAGCCACATGCAGAATATTGAAACAGGATCCATATCTCTCATCACTCACAAATATTTATTCAAGATGGATAAAACACTTAAATGTAAGGCATGAAATCATAAGAATTCTGGAAGAAAATGTTGGAAATACTCTTCTAGATATCAGTCTAGGCATAGAATTTATGAAGATCCCAATGACAATCACAGCAATAACAAAAATAAATATATGGGACTTGGTAAAATTAAAAAGCTTCTACACAGCTAAGGAAACAATCAAGAGAACAAATATACAATCTACAGAATGGAAGAAAATTTCCACAAGCTATACATCTGATAAAGGGCTAATAACCAGAATATACAAAGAACTCAAGCCAATTGGCAAGGAAAAAAGAAACAACTCCCTTAAAAACTGGGCAAAACACATGAACAGAAACTTTTCAAAAGAATATAGACTAATGGCCAATAATCATATGAAAAAATGCTCAACATCGCTATTCAACAGGGAAATACAAATTAAAACCACAATGAGGTATCACCTTACCCTAGTTAAAATAGCTTTTATTAAAAAGTCCAAAAACAATAGATTCTGATGTGGATGCAGAGAGGAAGAAATGCTTATACACTCTTGGTGGGACTGCAAATTAGTATAACCTCTATGGAAAACAGTATGGCAATTCCTTAAAGAACTTAAAGTAGACAAAAGTACACCTATCATTTGATCCAGCAATCCCACTACTGGATATTTACCCAAAGAAAATGAAGTCATTTTATCAAAAAGACACCTGCATGTGAATGTTTATTGCAGCACGATTCACAATTGCGAAGATGTGAAATCAACCCAAGTCCTCATCGATTCATGAGTGGACTGATAAAATATGGTACTTCAGACTACTTCATACTACTATGTACTTCATACTACATCATTCAGAAGAATGAGTTAATACCTTTTGCAACAATCTGGATGGAACTAGAAACCATTAGACTAAGGGAACTATCTAATGAATGGAAAAACAAACATCACATGTACTCGCTGCTAAACTGGAACTAACCGATGAGTGCACATGTGCACAGAGGGAAGTAAAATTCAGTGGAAATCAAGCAGGGGGTAGGGGGTCAGATAGAATGGACAAAAACCTCCCTAATGGGTACAATGAGCACTATCTGGGTGATGGGCACACTATCTGAGTGATGGACACACTGACTAAAGCATAACAAAATCAATACATGTAACCAAAAACATTTTTGCCCATATAATATTTTGAAAAATAATCAATTAGATATTTCAAAATAAATAAAATGTGTGAGATATATATATATGAAACTATATATATGTGGGAATATATATACATATATATATATACACACACATACATATATGGGACACTTCCTGGCCATAAAAAAGAATGAAATAGGCTAGGCATGGTAACTCACTCCAGTAATCATACCACTTTAGGACACAGAAGGATCACTTGAGGCCAGGAGTTGGAGAACACCTTGAGCAACATAGCATGACCCTGTCCCTACAAAAATGGAAAAATTAGCTAGGCATGGTGGTGCATGCCTATATTTCCAGCTACACAGGAGGCTGAGGGAAGAGGAGCCCAGGAGTTTGAGACTGCAGTGAGCTACGACAACACTATTGCACTCTAGCCTGAATGACAGAGTGAGGCCCTGTCATAAATGAATGAATGAATAAATAAATAAATAAAAGAAATAATATCTTCTCAGCAACTTGGATGGAACTAGAAGCCATTATCTTAAGTGAAGTATCTCAGGAACAAAGAAACAAATGCTGCATGTACTCACTTATAAGTAGGAGCTAAGAGACGGTGTACATGGTCATACAGAGTGGTAGAACAGACTCTGGAATCTGAGAAGAGGGGGAGGTTGGCAGGAAGGTAAGGAATCAAAAATTATCTACCGGGTACAATGTATACTATTCAGGTGACAGGTAAGCTAAAAGCCCTGACTTCACCACTGTGAAATTCGTCCATGTACCAAAAACCACTTGTATCCCCTAAATCTATTGAAATTAAAAAAACAAGAAGACAAAAAAAGGAAATGAATATTAACCTATTTTATTAAATTGTATGTCCCTTTCCAATCTTTTACCCTCCAATCTTATACCTTTGTTGAGGTATAACTGATGGATAAATCGATAAGGAAAATGTGATATCTATAGCTGTATAACAGAACATTATTCAGCCATAAAAAGAAGGAAATTCTGTCATTTTTAAAACCTAGATGAACTTGGAGGATATTATGCTAAGAGAAATAATCCAGACACAAACAGGCAAATACTGCATGATCTCATTTATATGTGGAAGTAAAAAGTTGAACTCATAGAAGCAGAGCGTATACAGTGGTTCCAGGAGCTGGAGGGTAGGGGAAATGAGGAGGTGTTGGTCACAGGGTACGAAGTTTCAGTCACGTCAGAAGAATACGTTCCGGAGATCTAATGTACAGCATGGGAACTATAATCAATACTATAGTATTGTATACTTTAAATTTGCTAAGAGGATAGATGTTAAGTATTCTTACCACCGGAAAAAAAAATATGTCCTTTTAAAGATGGAAAAAGAAAGAAATACACATAACCATACTCTCCAACTTGTGCACATTACAGTGGAAAAAGCAGAACGAGATGTAGTGTCAAATTCACAAATTGCATTTCTAAGTTTGTGTCTATTACTAGTGTTATAAGACTTTTTTCCTATCCTGATCATGAATATATCAGGTGAATTTATTTTTCCCCAAGTGTGTTTAAATTTAACGGTTCTTATATATTTTGTCAAGCAACTTCATTTTCAACTTACAGAGCAGGGCACCAATAGAATCAAGACTCCTCGATTTGCTGATTGTTGAGACCAGTGCTCTGGAGTTAGATAGACCCAGCCTGAAGCTTTCATTCATCACACGACTCTGTCAAGTCTGTTACCTAAGATAGTCTCGGTTTCAGTGACAGACTCTGCAAGTTGCTTTCTTGATATCCATTCTCTGCTTTGCCCTTAGAAAAACCTGAATTCATTTTAAACATCAGTGTTCACAGTTAATGCTCGATTGTCCCTGGGTTAGCTTTAGTCATTGAGAAGTAAGAGGAAGTTCCTGAGAGTTCCAAGATAGCCTTCGAGTAGGGGCAGAGTCACTTGGCATTCCATTTTGACCCTTTGTTTTCTACTCTTCCCGTTTATTGCTTGTCTAGCATGTAGACACCATACCTGGAGAAGCACCATCCACTGGGGCATGAGGAAGCACATCACAAGCCAAGGATGTCAAAGTAGGAAGATAAAGGGGTTTCTTACAACACCGTGTAGCAAATGCATTAGCCCTGGACACTGTAACTATAACTAAATCTCAATTGATTAAGCCCCTGTTTTGTGGATTTTATGTTGCTTAGAGCAGAGCACATTTTAATAGTTTCCTTTTCTGATATTAGCTGAAGATAATGATTAGACCAATCCCTGTGTTTTTTGATTAGCACAAAAAGTGCCAGCAAATGTTAACTATTAATATTATTAGCAGGGATTCTTTCAAAAACCTTAACAAACAGACACCTCTGAAATAACTAGTTTCTGAGGCAAGTCATGAGTGGGGGAGAGACATGTATATGTGAACCTAAATATAGATATATATATATTTTTATAGCTATTTAGTCTGATAAAATCTGATTGGTTTCTAGTTACACCTTTTTTCAGCTATGGAAGGCTTCTGCATTATAAACCTAACCTTGGAGCTATTGCCATTTTCCTGTGGTCTCAAAGAAGTCAATAAGTAATTGATAAATTTTCTGTCACTGCGGGCAATTAATAGGAGTTACACAGCATCGGTTACATCAATTTTCCTGTATCTGAGGAGCAAAAAATTGATTTCACAAGCTTACTGGTGCATATTGATTCAATGCCTATCCCTAGGCCATTTCTATTTAACGCTCTTGTGCAGTCATTGAGAAAAATCTCAGGACTGTCAAATAAAATCTACTTCTGTGGAGTTTTTATCTATTACTCTGCTTTGCAAGTATTTTTGGTATCAGTAATGCACTTTCAAGTTGGGAGATGTGGTTATTCTCTCTCTCAAAATGTCATATTTGGAAAATAAGAATAGGAATAGCTAAAATTATTATTCATTGAAGTCTAAAATCTCTGATGACACATTTGGAAAGGTATTAGAAGTATGTGTTTTTTGAAAAAGAATAGGATTTGTGTGTTTTAAGCCTCTCTCGTGGGTTTCAATAATTTGTTTGAGATAAAGGAAGACAAATATATTTCCAACATTTTATTTTGGAGGGTACTCTATTTTCTGATCTTCCCAGGAAGGCCTAGGGTAGGAAACAGTAACACTCAAAGAGAAGGAAAACATCTGACTATAGTAATAATAAACCTTAAAAGTAAATCTAGACATGCATTTACTCAAATAATTCTCTGTCAACAAATATAGATGAAACATCAATGCAGGTCAGGTACATTTTAGGTCTTAGAAATAATATAGTGAGCAAGACAGACAAGACCCCCTTTCCTCATACAGCCTATATTCGAGGGAAGTATAGATTGACGAAAAGGGGAAGATAGAAAAAAATAATAAACCAATAAACAGTATAATTTCAGATAGTGTTAATGCTGTGAGGAATAATCTAGCAACAGATGAGAGAGTAGTGGTGTGACTGGGAATTTGCCATCAACATAGGGTGGTCAAAAATTCTTTTCAGAAGAGGTGAAATTTGAGCTAAAACCTGAACAACAAGAAGAAAAAAGCTGTACAAAAACCGGATGTAGACAGTCTAGAAAGACTAGCCTGTGCAAAAGCCCTACGGCAGGAAGAAACTTCAGTTGCTTAAAGACCAGATGGAAAAGCTAGTGGCTGGAATGAGCAAGGAGTGAATGGCGGAGGGTGAGGTCAGATCGGTCATCAAAAGCCAGATCATGAAAATCTGTATACTTAAATAGACCTCGGTAAAAACGTATGGATTTTATTTTATACGACATGAGTGGTGACTGCAGGGCTTTAGGCATGGGAGTTTCAGAACACATCTCATGTTTTGTTTCTTCAATCCCAATGTCCTTCATTAATCCTATATTTCACAGAAATTAATTAAGATTATAAAAAAACAATAAAGAATATAATTGTTATAATTCCCCCAAATTCAAAAACTGTTAATTTTTTTTTTTCTGTAAAACACTGGTTCTCAGCTAGGGGTGATTTTGCCTCCCCAGGAACATTGGCAATATCTGGAGACATTTTTGGTTGTCATCATTACAGGGTGCTACCAGTATCTAGTAGGTAGAGGCCAGAGATGCTTTCGAACAATACATAGCCATCCCCGCAAAATCACCTTATTTAGTCCAAATGTACATAGTGCCAAGATTGAGAAATCCTTCTTATTATAAAGGAACTTAAACAATAGAATTTGAAAGATGCTGACATTTCTAATATATGAGAAATAATTTTTATTTGACTTGATGTTGGTCTTTTCATTTACTCAATGTTCCAATATCTCCCCTTTAAGTAAATGTATAAATATATACATAGAAATAGAACAAAAGCAAAACAATTAACTCTTGGTGCCATGGACTGAATTGTATCCCTCTAAAATTCATGTGTTGAAGCCTTAACCCAACATGTGACTATATCTGGAGATAGGGTCTTTAGGAGATAACTAAGCTTAAATGAGGTCATAATGATGGGTCCCTAATCTAATAGAATTACGGCCTTATAAGAAGAGGAACAAGGAGAGAGAGAGAATGAAATCACTCTGTCTCTCCCCACCATGTGAGGACACAGTGAGGAGGTGGCTGTCTGCAAGCCAGGAAGAGAGTCTTCACCAGCAACTGAACCCTGTTTGATCTCGATTTGAACTTTCCAGCCTTCAGAGCTGTGAGAAAATAGATTTTAGTGTAAATCCACCCAGTACATGTATTTTTTATGGCATATTAAGCAGACTAAGACACTTGGATGTGAGTCTTCCAAACAGTGATCAATGTGGAGGAAAAGGAAACCTTAAGAAAGTATCACTAACCTCTGTGATGCACTTGAAAGACATAGGACTTTCAACCCAATGATTTTCATGCATACTACATTCAACTTGATAGACAACAAGAAAATGTTTTCCAAATTTTCCCTTGTGGTAGAAAATATACAGGATTCCAACACCCCTTGACTTATTAACAGCACCCTCCCGAGATCAGTTACCTAGCAGATGACTAGGCAAACATTCAAAACATATGGCTGCATTCCATAAAGTAACAGTCATGCTATGCATATTTCCGTTTCAGAACAACCACATTTATAGTGTGAAATTTATTCTCTAATTGAAATTTATTATCATTTCATCTTGAGACATTTCTCCCGAAGATATAAAAGTTTTTTATGTTTCAGCAATTGCAATTTTATTCTTCATAATTAATAACACAATTGCTGTGTATTTTTCATTTTTGATGCATTACAAGAGTCTTGACAGTTGGAGGAATTTGCAAAATGTGTTATGTTGTGTTGCTTAATATAATACCTTATTGTGGAAACTGACTTGTCTCCAAGGCAGTTTCATTTGCCACATTACAATAAGACAGTAAGTTACTTTGACAGGGAAACAGGAAAAGGAAGGCTATACTTATAAATATAAATAAGAGCCCAGACAAGAGAGAATTTTAAATTATTCCATAACTTACCTGATGATTGAGAATCCTGATCATCATAAGCATAAAACTCAAACACAAGGCTATTTTCTTTTTCCTCTGATATCTTTATGAACATAATCAGAACTTCGATACAGTCTTTGCTAGCCAATATTATAAACACTGTTAATGTTTATGAATACATATGACTCATTTCCATTTTTAGCATTCACATCTCCCTAAAAATAAATGCCCTGTAATTCTGCTCAACTTAAATATTTTTAAAATTCTACCAGAACCTGTTCTGCTCTGTAAAAATAACAAAATACACTTACTTCTTGGTTATGTGTAATTATTCTAGTGTAAAATATTTATAAAATTGATTGTAATATAAGACTATTTTCTTCAACATGTAATCTAAGAACATAAAGAAGGTGAGGGTAGCAAAATGTTGCTCATGGTGGAGATTTATTAAATTGAAATATTAGAAAATTAAACAAATAATTTTCAGGTCAAGGGAAACAAAGTATTCTGCTTTCCTGATGAATTGTTACAGTATTAAAGTTAATTAGTTTTGTTTTGTGAGTATTCCCATGCAACATTATTTAATCATCTTTATCTTGGAAAAAAAATCTTTAATTTCTGCTTCTCCTCCTCTCTCAAAAGAAGAAAGAGAGAGAGAGAAGAGGAGAAATAAAAGGAGGAGGAGGAGGAGGAGGAGAAAGAGCGGAAGGAAGAAAAGTAGAAAAAAGGAAAGGAAAGGAAAGAAGAAAGGGAAAAAATTGGGAGCTGGGAAGAAAAGTTTGAACACAGTTTAGAAATCACCTAAAAAAAAAAAAAGAAAAAGGACCAGGCTTCAGATTTCTTCAGGAGCAAGAAAAAAATTAGGCATACCATAAAGTCAAATCGTAGTCAGATCTTCCCTTTCAGTAATGATCATTGTATCTCACGGTTTGTCAAATTTCACAATCCTGTGGAAGGAAAGATTACATTAGTCATAATCAGATTTGTGCCCTACTGGGCCAATCCTGGTCTGGGCACTTTGTTTCAGGTAGTTTGGACAGCATAATGAGATCTGGTCTGCTTATCCATAGCAGTTTTTGAATACCTTACATTGCTGCACAACATGTCATTCTTTAAAGATAAACGAAGAATACCTTCCAGCAATCATCTTTCATCAGTCATTTGGGGCTCAGTAGAAACGAGGTTCAAGTTGCCAGGGCCTGGTGTGAATATTCCTTTGTAAACATACCTGGTTCATGCTGCTTTGTTATGTGGCTACTTGTATGATTTATAGACCCAACACTTGGCCCAGGATTGTAGGAAATCTATGCCCAGTGTCTACACTTTGTTCTTTCATTTGGCTGAGCATTTACTTTAAAGAGATAATCTTAATAATGCTATGTTTCCATTTTCTTCAAATTGTTTTTCGTGTTTAAATATTTAGTACAAAAGAAAAAAAGGAATTTATTCTCCTCTCCACATTTTTAACCTACTCTTCTTTCCTTAGTCCTCAAGCCAAGAAAAAAGAAAAATTTCACTTCTTCATGTTGCATGTTGATTGTTTTAACCGCAAGTTAATTTTTGATCTTCATACTACAGGCCCCTTAGTGAACAATGTGCATCTTTGTATAGGGAATTATATTCTTCCTAATGTCCCATGTATATATTTCAAACAATTTGTTCTCTTTAAAAGTAAAAGTACTGGAGCCCATTGCCAAACCGTTAAGAATCAGAAGAGAAAGTAGCATTTTTGTAGGACAAATGAATCTAGAAATCTAAAGTAGAGCATGAGGACTATAGTTAATAATATTACACTATGTATTGGAAATTTTCTGTGGGAGAAGATTTTAGCTGTTCTTACCACACACAAAAAAAATGATTATATGAGGTGAGATATATAAGAATTGGGTTGACTGTAGTAATCATTTCACTGTGTATATCAAAATATCATGTTGTGCCCCTTAAATGTAAAGAAAAAATTAGAGGAGGAGTTCCAAAAAGGTATGCATATAATATTTTTAAAATTCAGGTACTGCTAAAGTATATATATTAATCTATATTAAATACATATAATTATGTTTTATTTATATTATTGATTACCTGCATTATTACATAATCATAACTTTAAATCCAAGTGCAGTGAGGAGTAAAGGCAAAATTATGACTATCATTGATATTGATATTTTTACCTACCATAAAATTTATAGTCAATGTCTTTCCATGTGTTTACCCCTCCCACTTTAAAGGAAATGTTCTGGCATTTATTATTGTTTTAACTGCATCTTAAGAAACCATCTAAAATAACTGAATAATGCAAATAAATGTACCTCCACTGGTAGGATTCCTGGCATTTCCAAAATGATAGTAGAGAAGATATAGTTCTTAATCAGTAGGAACTTCATACCATCTCAACTAAAACTATATAAATTAAACATCCATCTATTCCATCAGTGAATGTAATGTTGAATCAAGTTATCAAAACGTATTTATACATTCTAGACTTTTGTCTTATACACTGTTAATGAGACAAGTACAATAAATTACTGACATGTGCCTGTTGATATAACATACATAAATACTAATATACGTAAATCGATAGAAGAAAGTGGAGTACATTGTTCCTTTAATCCTGATTTTCCTTTGAGATATAAAAAGTGTTAAGCCACCTTAAAGACAAATATAACATGCAACAAGAGCCAAACTGTTAGACTTTCTCCAGACATCTGCCACCATGACACTTTTTATAAAGAAGAAACAAAAATAGCAGCATTGGCAAAATCAAGTTTCCTAAAACACCATCCCTGTTAAAAAAGAAAAAAGAATTTCTTATTATTCTCTTCCCAGAGAATGAAAACATCACCACCATGGCATGTTTCTGCAAGATTCCAGGTAAGTGGAAAGACCAGTTTTAAACGTACAGCTCCATTTCAGAGCAACTGCTCATTTAGTATCCCTCCGCACAAAGAACGGCACAGGAAATGATTTCTTTCCACTTTGCCTGCTAGTCCCTTTGAAGAGTTGCAGCTGACATTCCATGACAGATCACCCTCCTTAAGGCTTTCCACATACCACCTAGTGCAGGCAAGCTTTAAGTCCTGTGCAGGAGTATGACTCTCAACCAAACCAAAAATGTACTTTCCAGGAATCCTCACAGCCTTCCCAAAACCTGAGCCCTGGGCAGCTGGCTTCCTTGGGGGAGGCCTTTAAAATAGACAGAAAATAACTTAATTCCTCTATGTCACAAAAGAACCCAGTATGGACTATCAACTATGTTTACTGGAGTTTTCTCATAGCAGGAAAATATATATTAAAATATGAATTTACTCTATGCTATTTTTCATTTGTAGAAAATGAACTAGAATTAAAATTATAGAATCCTAACACTATTTCTATACAATCAATGTGAAATAAAATATCAAGGTAAATATATACCTCTAGAAAAGAGAGATATATCAGACATCAATTTTGCATATGCATGCTCGTAGAAGTTAAGGAAATGCCGTAATTAAATTAAAGTTTAAAACTTTCCCCTCCAATTGCAAATTTGGAATGTACAAGCAGTCAGTGATATAAATATAATCTTTCTAGAGTTTTTGTTGTTATTTTTAACAGTGTTCTTCATATTCTTCACAGTATGTGTATCAACTGACCTGGTACCTAAACAGTTCTTTAAAAGTAACCCATCTGTCCAGCAATTCCTTGGCTACATAACATGGATGGCTTAGGTGACTCTGTGGGTTTAGAAAAAATAAACCGACTGAATATTTTAGGTACAAATAAGCATTCACCAAGAAAGTCAATAAGGTCCTCAGAAATATAACAGAAGTTTCTGCCAAGATTTCCATTGGTCCCACCTTCTAAGTAGGCTAGAAAACATCTGTACCGTGGAGAGTTCCCAGTTTCTGCAGCCTCCTCATATTTACCACATGGCTTGATCATCTGTCATAACTTTCCCAAACCAATCTCTTTCTTATTTGTATGTGAAAGAGAGGCATTCCCTAAAGAAATATACCAAAATTAGGTGTTTTATGGGTGCAGTCAGCACGTAACAGATGACTTATGGCAACCATCCGAAATGTAACAATTTTGCATTTTCTAAGTCCATTTGCTATACCCCTGCTGTAATAGTCTGGAGACATAACCAAGACCCTAAATGTTTCATTGTGTCTGGAAGACACTAAGAGATGAACTTTTTATAAAGTATTAAGTTTCCCTGGGCATATCTGTTGCTTCCAGGTAACCGTAACTATGATGGTCATTAATATAGTGGTGGTGGAAATGCCCTGAATGTCTCAATTGCAATTAAAATAAATAAAAGGGTGCCAGGAGTTGCACATAACCCTCCTTAGCCTCTAGGGTAAACCACTGTCAAGCTTTGCCTGGTGTAGTTTTGATCCTATGTACCTCAGTCTTTGGAAGGATAATTATATAGAATAAAAATGTTTTTTAAAAAGCAACTGTTATTGGTAAAGTATCCACATTTCAAATATATTTAATAGTAGACAGACTTAGCTACATTAAAATAATGAAATGTTATCTTGATAACATCCTAGCTGGTTGTCTTACTTCTGAGAACTTCATTAAGTAATTATTGAATTAATCTTCCTAATGCTTAGGATATACTACTTCCTACTTGAAATATTTTAATGCCTCCTTACTAAACACTGGATAAAGTCCAATCTCCTGGCCTAGAACTCAAGATTTAACAAGTCTATCCTACCTTAACTCCCACGGCTGTGCTAGATAAATCCTCTCAGTCGAATTCTTCTAATTATTGCTGCAAGAAGAAGATGTCAACATTTCCTTAGGAACTTTGCTCACACCATTCTTTCTGCTTGTTTGCTTCTCTCTTCTGCATTTAGAAAGGTCGCCCTTTCTTCGCCTTCCACAGATGGTGTCAGAGTTTGGTGATGGTAATGGTATCAGCTTCTCAATACACAGAGCTATTCTTACTATCTACCAGTTGCTGTGCTTGGAATATCTTCGCTGTATCAGAATTTCAACCTCGATTAATATTTAATAGACATTAAATTTTAGAAAATCATTTCTAATTCTTATGAATTTCATTCATTCAGTCCACATATATTTATCAAGTGCCTATGGTGTGGGAACATCGTGTTTACAGAAGCTGACATGGGCCTTGCCCCCATGAAGAGCATTCTGGAGGGTGGGTGGGGGCAACAACTAAACTATGAATCAGGTTTTATATTGATTCCATTTTAAAGGTGGATAAACTGAGGCTTGAAAAAGAGAAATTACTTAGCTACTCCACAAACTAAGCACAGTTGGGCTTTATTGTCCAATTTTTCCACTTGCTCTCTCACTTTGTAATCTAACTCCATTACCTAAATTCTAGTGGTATGTGTGCATGCACCATTCATTCAGCATTTACTATATGTTGTTTTGCATCGATACTTAAATTCATATGTGCATCCTTTCTTTTCAAATAAAGTATTAAAGCCCTTGAAAATAACGATCCCATCAGATATCTTTTGTATTCTTGAGGCCCAAGACAGTGGTCGATCTGAAAAGCAGACTGCGTTAATCTTGATGGTGATGTGAATAGTCTCTCATTTGAAGTTATATCTCAATAGATATTACAATAAATTAAGCCATAGGGATATTTAACCTTTAGCAAGCATGAAGAATATCTGCCTAGATACTTTGTCAAATAGTTTCATATGCTTTATTTTAAAGCATATTGATTATGTCTTCGGGCATATCAAAGTATTACAATGTGAAAATTAACAAGAAAATAAGACTATTCTCTAATCCACAGACTTTATTCAAGATTTCACCAATTGTCCCAGTAATTTTTATAACAAAAGAAAATCTAAGGCCATACCTTATATTCAGTTTTCATGTCACTTTAGTCTCTTTTATTTTGAACAGTTATTGAAACTTTATATTTCATGACCTTGAAATTTTTAAAGAGTAGAGTCCAATTAGTTTGTAGACTGTCTCTCACTTGTATTTGTGTGATGTTTCCTCATTATTAGGTTAAATTTATGCACTTCTGGCAGAATCATCTCTAAGGGAATGGGATAATGCAAAGTTCCTCTTAAAGTATCATGTCAGGAGGTACACACTACCCATTAGTGCTGTAACTAGGACTAATTGGTTAAAGTGGTGGCTGCCGGAATTCTTCACTGAAAAGTTAGTATTTAATATTTTACCCTTTGAAAGTGATTAGTATCTTGTGAAAAGGTAAGTTGAGACTATGTAAATATTCTGTTACTCTAAACTTTCACCCATTGGTTTTTATATCCATTAAAAATTCTTGCCTGAATCAATTATGACAGCGGCCAAATGGTAATTTTCTAATTCCATCATTCTTCCTACATTGATTGTTGTTTGAAGAAAGCAAACTGAAAAGAGATTTCTTTTTTATTTGTTCAATTAGTTGTATCAGTTTGGATTTATGGGTTCATATTCAGTAAGTTAAAATTCTTTACTATTACTCTCTTATCTTTAGTTAAATTGTCCCAGATTTGGCTCGTGGGTGTCTCTTCAAAATTGTTCCTATGTCCTTTGGAAATAACAATTATTTTTTAAGTACATCTTACTTTTTGCCACATGACATTCCAGGTTCATCTTGTATTTTCTCTGTCCCAAACCTAGAATAAAACATTTCTTCAAAGAGCCCTGGTTCCTTTTAGTGGAGAATGGTATTTAGAAACCAAGACTGGGCCCATTTTTCTTGGAAACATCTCCAGTCAAGCTTTTCAAAAGACTCCAGGTTCATAAATCAAATGGACATTTCTCAATCTTCATCATGCATGCTACAGCAAGAGAATTCGATTTGATTATTCACTTACTTGAAATGCTCTCCTTTCCTGGCTTTCCAGAAAATACTTTCTGAGTTCTCTTCTGACCTTATGGATCTCCTTCTTGGTCTCATTTGTAGGTTCTTCATTTCCCTGACCTTTATATACTGCATTAGCCAGGGAACACATCCTTAGAGTTCTTCTCTAGATATATGTAGTTCTTGGAGCTTCTAATGTGAGGGGCATTATAGCATGATTCTGGAAATCAGTCTGTCTGACTTTATGTGCCAACTCCATTATTTACTAAGTAGATTGTAGGGAAGATAATTAACCTCCTCTGCCTCAGTGTCCTCACCCATAAAATAGAAACATTAATAATACCTACCTTATAAGATTGTTCAGAGAGTTAAAACTATCCCTAGCCCATAGTAAACCCTATATATCTTCATCATCATCATCAGGTCCTACATTCTTAAATACCATTATTGTATCTCTAGAGCCTCAGCCTCCCCTATAGTCAGAAATATTTCCATCAGCTGAATATAGAATGGTGACTGGATATCTATGGGAATCTGAAAATTAACATATGTACAATGAAACACTGAACTTGATTCATCAGACCTCATACGTATCCCTCCCCCAATCTTCCTCATCTCAGAAAACAACAGCGAGAGGGACCCATTTAAAAACATGAATCACATCACATTACCTCTCTACTAGAAACACTCGAAAGGCCTGACTTATTATTTAAAATTAAACTTAAATTATCTATGGGCTCTATGTAGCTTTGCTCCAGCTACCTTTACAACCTACGTCTCATCTTTGCCTCCGCCGTTCACTCAGGGACTTAGCAAGCCTCTGTTCTTCCTGCTTGAAGCTCTCTTTCTGTCCAGATCCAAATGTCTTATTTCCTTACAATCTGTATTAATCAGGGTTCTCCACAAAACAGAACTAGTGGAAGATGACATAGACAGATATAGACAGATATAGATATGTCTCTGTATATATAGATATATATGGAGACAGAGAAAGAGAGAGAGAGAGAGTGAGATTTTTTATAAGAAATTGGCTTATGTGATTATGGAGACTGACAAGTTCACAAGCTGGAGATCCAGAATAGTCAATGGTATAGTTTCATTTTAAATGCCAGCAGGCTCAAGACTCAGAAAGAGCCAATGTTTCATTTCGAGTCCAATAACAGGAAAAACTGATGTCCCAGCTCAAAAGCCATCAGACAGGAGGGATTCCCTCTTACTTACTCATGGAGGGTCAGCCGTTTTATTCTTTTCAGGCCTTTATATGATTGGATCATGTCTATCCACATGAGAGAGGGCAATCTGATTAACCCAATTTATCAATTCAAATGTGAGTCTCATCTGAGAACAACCTCTCAGAAACACAGAATAATGTTTGACCAAATATTTGGGCATCCCTGTGGCCCAATCAACTTGGCACATAAAATTAACCATCACACAGTCCTTCACAGATTTGCTGAAATATTATATAGGACTGCTCTAACCATCTGTGTAAGATCACAATCACATTCTGTCTCTGTTTCCCTTCTTCTTCATGTTTCATTCTTGCACTCAACACCAAATGATGGATTATATGTGTTCTTTATTTACTGTCTCTCCCCTTCCACCCCCGCCCCAATGCATTTGATTATAAGCTCCATGAAAGTACAAACTTTGTTTTATTCACTAGTGCCTGGAAGGAAGGAAGCAATCATTAAACATTTGCTGAATGAATGAATGAATATATTCCTAACCTGCCATAGTCTTTAAAGGATAAGCCAGCCTTCTCTTTTACTACAAAGGGGAGTAATACGCCATAGAATCCAGTCAGCCATGTGCAATAATCTAGAGATGCTCTTCTACAAAGCAGCCACTGCTAATGCGGAAATTGCTTTTTGTTTTAACATATACATGTTATGTGGATTATCATCACCACTCTTTAAAAAAGACGTTTATTTCTTAGTACTCACCTAGGCAGTAGCTAAAGCTTCTGATGAGCTTTTATGAAATTACCAAGTTCAGCATAATTGTCAGAACTGTAAAAGCATTGATTTGCATTTTAAAGGTTTTGCTCATTTTTAAAAAACAGATAATCTCTCAACTATTCAAATAACAGTTTACACCAAGTAGGTACCAATTGAAAAGTTATGATGACTGCCTTTCTGAATTAAAATGTGCTGACACACTTATTGCTAGCTGGCGCACTGATCAAGGTAACAAGGGGTGTGTGCAATGCGCCTTAGACTCTGATTTCTTGCTGTTTATCCTGACAACCATCTCCATTCTGTCGCCTAGACTCACTTTATAGATAAAAGAAAAACATTTTTCTTTTTCTTTTTTTTTTCCTCCCAGTTGCTGTTTTTCTCTTATTTGATCTCATTTCTATTTTTGACTTCTCTTGGGGAATGGAATTTTGTATATTCAATCTACAATGCCCTGTATTTTCATCAATTTTGGTTCAGCAATGCACAAATCTGAAAACTGATAACTGCAGCCTGTCAGAAAGTATTTCCAAAACAAAGGAAAAATGTCTAGGGTTCATTTATGGGAAATTTCCTAATGAAGTTTTAAGCATGTATTTTTTCATTTCTAGCATCAACATCTATTATTTTCATAAGCATTTTTGGGGATGGTATATCCACAGGTGAAACTTTGATAACATCCTTTATTATGCTCTTAGCAAATGTAGAGCTCGATTATTTCAAAAATGTTCAATTAATGTTCTGTTGCTTTTTCAAGCTGGTCAGCCAGTCTTTTAAGCTCTTTGCAGAAATAACAGGAGCTTAAACCACATAATGCTTGGTATTTGAGGAGAGGAGTGTGCTTTGAAAGGCTCAATTCTCTAGGCAAAGTAGTTCTGAAAACTGTTTTCATTTTCTTGATGATAATCCATCAATTTTATAGTCTTTAAAATAATATAAAGCCGTTAAGCCATGGGGTTTCTAGCCTTACCTACCACTGGAAGTAAGCTTAAGTCCTGTTTGGAAGACTATAAAAACATTTTATTTTTTACAAAGAAAAATTAATACCCTCAAGCATTTGGATAAGGATAAAATAATCTATATGCTCTAATGTTTGTTTTACTTGGAGAGCCTTCAAAAGTGTCAAAAAGGAAAAATTAAGTATCCCAAAGATTCCTTGAAAGAAAAATTCTAGATTAATTTATACATTCATTTATTGTAAAAATAGTTTCCAAAGAATCAGAGTCAAAATGGACTGTCCTAGCAGGTGATTCCAGAGGAAACTTCTTGGTTTGATAATTATAGGAATGGTTCAAGAACCTACAAAATAGACAGGACAATAATATTATTATCTCTAAGATACTTCAACAAAACTTTATTTGAGGGGCAGTAATAATCACAAAACTTCTAGAGTAGAGTCAGAGGTCATGAAACTACAAGTCCTCGATCAATTCCAACTGTGGGCTTGCTATGAAATGATTTTTACATTTTTAAAGGGCTTCAAAAGAAGGAAGGAAGGAAGAAGGAAGGAAGGAAGGAAGGAAGGAAGGAAGGAAGGAAGGAAGGAAGGGAGGGAAAGAAAGAAAAAGGAATATGCAACAGATACTGTATGTAGCCAGCAAAACCTAAAATATTCATTACTTGATACTTTACAGAAAAAGTTTTCTGATCCTTATTCTGAAGCATAAACTTAAATGCAAATTTAGAATTTCTTTTTCCTTTACCGGGGAAAAGAGTAAATAGTACAGAGAGAACTAGAACTAAGGAGAAGTGAAAATACCACATCTACCCTCCCCACCCTTCCACGCACAAATCATTATAGGTATTTGGCAGAAGCAAATGCAAACCTCCTTAAAATGTGAATCATCACAGAAAAAGGCCTTCTAAAGGAAAGCCCACAAAACACAAAGCTACACAATACTCAAGGAAATAATAGACCATGAAGAAAATCAGCAGACCCAACACACACAGAACTTCAGATAATAAAGCTATCAGATAAAGTATGTTTGAAATGATTATATTAATAAAAAAATTGAAGGCATAAGTTCCAATCAAAAAGACATAATCAAAAAATTATAAAAAAATTGATAAAGAAAAACCAAGTTAAGCTTCCTAAAATAAAAAATCACTGAGAAGAGATTTAGTCAACTGTGTATGTGAAGAATTTGTCAAAGTGTGAGCCTACATAAATAGATAGAACACTTGGAAGAAAAGTTAAGAGACGTTGAGAATGAGAAGGGCTAATACATCTTTAATATGGGTATCCAACAAATAAGATCCAAAAACAGGGGAAGTGATATAATAAAGATTATTACTGAGAATGTCCTATAACTGACTAAATGCAAGAATCCGCAGACTCAGGAAACATACACAACATATTGGAAGAAAAGTAAAACAAAATCCACACCTGGACACATTGAATTTGAAGAGAAAGGACAGATTCTAAAAATAGCCAAAAAAAAAAAAAAAAGAATGAATTTCCTTAAAAAAACACTATTATATCTTTAATATTTTATCAGTAGCAACAACAAGGTCCAAATATATTGGAATAAAACTAAAGTGTTTAATGAAATTATTGGATCACTACCCAGCTAAACTATTATTCTAGAATGAGAAAAAAAATAAAAGAATTTTTAGTTAAGGATAAAAGAGGAGAAGGTTTGCTATAAGAACTACCAAAAGATATACTTCATGGAAGAAGTTAAACTCAGAAGAAAGGAATGAGTAGCAGGAAAGAATGGTGAGAAGTAAAAGTAGTGTATGGATTCCTATATTTAAAGAAACATTGACCATAGGTAACCACAAGGGCTGCCATTACAATATACCGCATATTGGGTAGCTTAAACAATAGACATTTGTTTCTCACAGTTCTGGGGGCTGGAAGTCCAATATCAAGGTGTCAGCAGGGTCAGTTTCTGGTGAGACCTTTCTCCTTGGCTTCTAGATGGCCGCCTTCTCCCTGTGCCCTCACGCGGCCTCTCCACGCAAATCCTTAGCATCTCTTCTCGTTATAAGGACACCATTCCTATTACAGCCCCACCATTGTCACCTCCATTTAACCTCAATTACCTTTTTAAAGGCCCTGTCTCCAAATATAATCACATCGGGGGTTAGGGCTTCAACATATGAATTTGTGAGGGACACAATTCAGTCCATAATGCTATATAAGACAATGAAAGGGGTAATTTCCACAGGGGTAATTTCCACAGGTTTCCAAACACTGGCAAAAGTATACATAGGGAGAAACTGAAGAAAATAATTATGCTATGTTTTATAGCATAAAACAATTAACAGGTAAAAGTATTCATCTTTGAGGAAGACAAGTAAATTAACATTAGATTTTATGTCTAACATGCATGTTAAATTTTTGAAATGTAGATATAGCATATGTATCTTCTAAACAGGGAAAGGAAAATAAAAGTAAAAAGAAACTTGCTCAATCTAATACAATAAAGATAAGTAGAATCAGAGACAAAAGAATACATTTGGATTTACCCTAGAAATTTAAGATAAAATATAAAAATATCTTAAGTATATTGATTATTTTCCAAGAAAGTAAAGAATATTCAGGCCCAACCTAAACAAAGGAGGGGCCCAGAGAGAAAAGCAGAGCACCGATGCTCACTTTTGGCTTGAAGCTTTTTGTTGAATGAAGGGAAATTAATCTTTAATTTTTATAGCTGCAGGAAGCTCAGAGTACAAAAGAATACAAACTAGTAAGTGTGGAAGAAATGACAGAATATGAAATCACAATTTTTTCGGCTCTAATGTAATTGATTCAGATAAGATTTATCGAGCCTACCAGGTGAAATGTTGCCAGGGAACAGAATATTTCTATTTTGTCCAATTAGGGTCCCATGAATTGCTTGTTAATTAAAAACAAAATAAAATTTTTAAAAATGGGCCTGAACAAATGTGAAATATAATGGTCACCACTTTAATCAAATGATCTAAGGAAGCATCTTAACCATGAGACAGTCTAAGTGCCCTGTGATGGGCGCAACATGAGGTATGTAGTACCGCCTATGAAGTACTCTTGCAGAAAATTGTGGCCATGAGCTAATCAAGCTTTCGCCTCTACCTTCTAGTTTACTAAGAAGGCAGGGCATAGAAAAACAAGTTCACACTATGGGAAAACAGTGAGATAGTACAGAGTGGAGACTTTGCATGACAACTGGCCAAGTGTCTTCACAAGTCAGTATCATTTAAAAGAAGAGTATAGGAACCACTCTAGATGAAATGAAACTAAAGAGAAAATTTGAATATGGACTCTATTTAGACAATACTAGAGCATGATTGCTGGTTTTCATAAACTTAGAAGAATGTATTTATTTCTGGAATACGTACACTACAATATCTAGGGGTGAAGTGATTGATGTCTGCAACTTACTTATAAATGGTTCAGCAGAGATAAATAAATGTGCATCTGGAAACAGTGACTCATGCCTACAATCTCAGCTACTTGGGAGGCTGAGGTGGGAGGATCGCTTAAGCCCAGGAGATCAAGATCCACCTGGGCAGCATAGCAAGATCCAACATCAAATTTTAAAAAAATAAAAAAAAAATGTGCAGGTAAATAAAGTTAAATGTGGCAAAATATTAATAATTATTAGGAGCATAGACTTTAGTGTCAAAATGGTCTGGTTTCAAGTCCGAGTTTCACCTCTTTCTAGTTCCATGATCTTCAACATTTTTTAAAAGTTCTGGAAGTATTTCATTTCCTCTTATGTAAAATGAAGTGTATGATAGTATCTGTTTTATAGAATTGCTGTATGAATGGAATTAAAAAGTTCATATTAAAGCACTCAGGGTGGTGCTACCATATAACTTTTGCCATAATAATTATTATTATTACTGTTAATAATGATAAACTACTTTTGTTATTTTATGCAACATACTAAGTTTCACATTAAGTATTAATTAATTAGTTATTTGGTCATGTGTTAACAATGAAATCCAAATGACATTCTATGGGAAAGCAGAAGGAAAGATCAACTTGCATACTTCAAACTCTATTATCCAATATGACAATGGAGTTTGGTCTCCCAATTTTAGTTATGAATTACTACATGTACCCTCTTAGATTATAAATTTTAAAAATTTTGTTATAATCTCATGCACTGATGATTCAGAAGGCACTCACAATCTTGCTATATATAGGTTAATTATCATGGAAATTAATATTCTTTTACTACATCACATAAATAATGTAGATAGCCTGGAATTCTATCTATAATACTATATGTAGATGGAATGACAGCAAAAGGAAAAGAAAAAAAGAAGGGAATCATAAAGAACATGAAGATAAAATTATTTATTCTGTATGAAAACTGAGCAAAACTGGAGACTGATTTCAAATTACACTCAGAAACACTGCAAAGAAGCACAATAAAATTGGATAAGCAAAACAAAGATTAAAGGAGTGGAAAAATGTATAGGCAAGCATGCAGTTTATATTCACCATCTCAGAAAAGGAAAGGGACTTACTTGACTCCAGGCTGCAGTGTTCCACGTTATTAAAAAAAAAAAAAAGGAAGCAGCTAGCTTATCATGCATAGAAATGAGGAAGATACCAAAAAACACTGTTAAGGACATTAATTGGAGGCAATTTTATTAATATTAATGGAGAAATAAATAGCTAACTTACACACACTCCAATTTATTGATACATATTTTGAACGTTCAAATTATCAATAATAACCAGAATGCATGGTAATGTTTGATCTCCCAAGTGAAAACCAATGAATATTTCTTGAGATTCTATTATTTTCCAGAAACTAGGCACTCAGGATGTGAGAGTGAACAAAATCAGTGAAAGTCCATACCCTCAAGAGTTCATAGTTTAGTGGGGAAAGAGGAGTAATAAATAAACAAACATATATGATTTCTTTGTCGATACCTCGTGTTACAGACAAATAGAGCAAAATGGGTGAGCCAGAGAGGGACAAGAGATGCCCCATTTAAGAATGGATGGTCAGGGAAGGCCACTCAAATTAGGAGACTTTTGAATTGAGCTACATGTATAGCATTGTATAAAAGTAAAAATATAAACGTACATACGTGTATGTGTATTCATACAACACAATAGTATTTAGCCCTAATAAGGAATGAAATACACATGGTACAACATAGATGAACTTCCAAAATATTATGCTAAGTGGAAGAAACCAGACAAAAATGTCACATAATATATAATTCCATTGAAATTAAATATCCAAAATAGAAAAATCTACAGAAAAAGAACACAGGTTAGTGATTTCCAAACACGGGCAAAAGTATACATAGGGAGAAACTGAAGAAAATAATTAAATGGATAAATGAAAGAATTGCTAAGTTCGGTAACATAAGAAATTTTGAAGCAAAAAAAACTAATAGGCTTTTGAATACCAAGGCTTTTATTCTGTATTCTAATTCCTCATGAGAAATGGTGGCTTTCCATGAAATACAGCACTTGGAAATAAGAAACTATCTGGTCTTTGACATATCTGTTTTATCTACCCCTTTCCATATGTAATTACTGTCTTTATAGCATCATAACCGAAATAAACTTTCTTTTTCTTGCCTCCTATTTCTACAAACCCTCCTGAATACTACTATTTATCTATTATTAGGTATCTTGATATATGTAACCTCTATATGAAAAATAATTGGGGGTAAATTTGAATAGAATTTGAGAATAACATTTTGAGGTTCATATAATTAGTATCCCCATTTCACAGATGAAGAAACAGAGACTCAGGTAAGTTCAGTCATGGACAAAGTTCTCAGAGAGAGTAAGGAGCAGAGCAGGAAATCAAAACAAATGTTTGCCAGCTCCCGGAGCCACAATCTAACTTCTAGTGAGGAAATTCTACCTCAGTTTGGTATGGCTTATTCCTGACAATTCCAGAAAGTGCTGCCTTAATTCCTGCCTCAGTGCCTCTCCCCATGAGGTGCCTCTTGTTTGTAGCATCTCTCAAACACCAGTGAACTTACGTACAATCTGGCTGCAGTCTCTCCTGACCACTGCGTGGACATGTCCCTCTCTGTGCAGTCGACCTTGAGGCTCCCCATGGGGATGGGCTTTGACTAGTTCCCCAAATCCTGCTCTGTTTGATTTTAAGTTTTGAGCTTCCTATGTGGCGGTGAGAGAGAACAAGGCCAGGGACCAAGACAGGGTCTCACACTCAGGAGATAGCCTCTCCATTACTCACACAGGATACTTGGGGGCTTTGGAGACAAGAAAGAGGAACAAGCTCAGCTATTGGAACTAATGTTTCCTTCTCAGGCCTCTCATCCAGGAGCTCAGGCAGGGCAGAGGTGTTGGGGTAGGGCCGGGAAGAGCCATGCCCCTGGCCTTGTCCATCCACCGAGGCATGAGGGCTGGTGGGAGATCAGAAGGCTCCAGGGACTCTTTCATCTTCATTCCCCTCCCACAAGACCTTTGCCTCTGTCTTCGATGGCTCCCCACCTTTGAAGCCATATTTGCCTGCAGCTGCTATACTCAGTCCTGCAATGCCTTTGTCCCAGGGTACCTGCATGAAAATGAGAAAACATTTTGTGCCTTGGCCACTTTGGCTTCAGTGATCTCGGCAGGAGTCTAAGACAAGCCCTAGTAACACTGTACCCTCGAGAAAGGTGCAGTACCCACCGTGGTGCATGAGCTGAGGGTGCACCTGAAGGAAACTTTATATGGCTCCACCATGGTCACGAAGGTATAACCTTGAACATGTGAAGAGATGTCTGGCCCAAGCCTGTAAATATCATGTCCTCCTTCTCCTTCCAGTTTTGCTAGAACCCTTCATTTGAACTCCCCCCTTTCCCCTGGTGTCCTTTCCATTGGGGAAAAGAAGAACAGAGAAAAGAAACTGCTTTACTTCCTTATGTCCCCCCCTGAACCCACATGGGTCCACTCTGTCCAAGGTCAGCACACACACAAGCACAGTCATGTACCACACACAGAGATAGGAAGGGAGGTTATATAAATGATAAACATTTTCATTTGAGATATAGAGGGGAACACACAGACACACATACACGTGAACCTGGAAGTTCTGTGTTCCCTGTAGCTGTCAAGTATGTACAAGAGGAAGGGGAAGGAGTGGTATGCTTTCCATTTCATTAGGGCTAAACAAAGAGGTCAGGGGCAGGGTCCATCTCCCAGTCTTACTCCGGAAGGGAAAAGTGTCTGGGTGAAGGTGTCAGCTCTGACCACCAAGAGACTGAGGGACATTGACTTCTCCCCAACCCTTCTGAACTCAGAGCCTACCCACCCCAGACTTCCAATCTCAAATTGGTGGTATAAGAGGCTACTTGTCTATTACCATTCATGGGGAATCTCTGCCTTATTAGATCTGTGTAGCCCCATCGACCTTATAGCTATGCAGAGTTCAGGAGAGTGAGGGAGGAAGGAGAAAGACCACTGGAGCCAGGACCTGGGCTTGGGGCTTCCATGAATTTTCTCATTTTCACATGTCCCTAAAGATTTTATAGCAATCAATAAATAATTGTTTCTTGAAGACAAAATTAAAGAAAAAAATATATTTTAAATATGGCATATCTGAGTTGACGAAAATGAATTAGCGCTGATGGCAGTGTATAGGTAGTATCACTGTCAGCTTCCCTCTGTGA